>NC_051175.1:120843365-121100865 GCF_013339725.1 Rhipicephalus microplus | reverse complement strand
CTTATCGCGGAGAAGTGAACACATGTGGCGACCTATGCGAGGAACAGCGGCATTGAAGAATCGTCTTCGAGGAATCGTCTTTGAAAATGTGCAGTGTTGACTGTGGCATGTAGTGTGCGTTGAAGGGCGTCGACAATATTGGTTCACCTTTACGAATGGTGAAACTGGGAGTATTGTGCGTGGTGTGTGCAGTGTGAATAACGCGATGCTTCCTGTTTGCGAAAGTACTGGTATTAGTTTTGGGCCGGTTGCAGTAACCGGTTATTGATGGAACTTTGCGATCTTTGTGAACTTTACGAAGAATGCATTTGACGTGATCATCTGCGAGTGGGTGCATCTTAGCGTATGCGCAGCGTGCAGAAAAATGAAAGTGCTTGATCTCCGGGTGATATATACGACTACGAATGAGCTATAAGCATGTTGTAGCGTTGCCGAATCTGGATATACGCTTCTCCACAGCTATAACTCGTATTATCGGACACCTGATACGTGTTTGTGTAAACAGCGGAAATTTGTTTCTTATCTACTTTCTACTTTTACGGCTAGATCCTTATGAAGTGACAATGCGCATTAGAAGTTTGTGTATCAGGGCTAAATGAGCAATATAGGTTCGAAAACACGTTATAGGTGTCAAATACAGCAAGGTAACTGAGCCAAATAACACTATATACTGTTAGGTTGTTGGGTTTTACATCACATGAATTTTCACTGGGTTATTGAGAAACGCAGCGGCAGAATTTCACTTTAATTTTCATGAGAATATATTACCTCAGCTTAAAGCACGGCAAGAAGTGTTTCTTGTTTTTTTTTTTCATTCATTTCCGATCAGACTCTTGCGCAATGAGCGACAATATTTTTTGTGACGTAGTGCACAGCAGCTCAAACTAATGCTGCCGCTAATGCTGTACCTCGTTTAAAGCTGTATTGCACATGACTGGGATATCATTCCGTAATCTGCGTGTTTTAATATCACTGCGTAGAATGAGGGAATAGAATATTGCGCCAACTCTCTCAACGTGTTTGAAAAATTTTTCATTTTGTTCACATTTTTTGTAAAGCATACTTTGTGCTTAACAAGCGTGTAGAAGGAAGAAGCCTACTTCAAGAAGTTCGGCTGTATTTCACAAGGAAGGAATTTTATTTAACGCGAAAGAAAAGTTTTTGTTGGGCGAGTTGGTGTAATGTTTATAACTGACTTTAAGACACAAAATAGTACAATCACGACAGAAGACATGGTCCTTTGTTCCGTGTCCTCTCTTGTGATTGTGTTTCTTGGTTCCTTATAATGATTGTTATTTAAGCTGATAACATTGCAACCTAAGCTCACAGGCTTTGCAAAAACTCGTCTAGCAATTAGTTTAGCAAACTGCCGTAGACACTGAGGAAACAAGAAAAAGAGAAAGAGGGGAAGAAAGATAAACACTATTTCAAATTATTTCACACTGTGTACCACCCCTTCGTTCCGGCATGACCGTCTACTACTTCGGCCACAGCGCATATACCGCGGCATTGATAACATTGCGCAATTAGGATTTCTTTTGCATTGGGTAACATTATGTAATAGATAGACAGACGTCTGTCTGTATATTCTATCTATCTATCTATCTATCTATCTATCTATCTATCTATCTATCTATCTATCTATCTATCTATCTATCTATCTGTCTGTCTGTCTGTCTGTCTGTCTGTCTGTCTGTCTGTCTGTCTGTCTGTCTGTCTGTCTGTCTGTCTGTCTGTCTGTCTGTCTGTCTGTCTGTCTGTCTGTCTGTCTGTCTGTCTGTCTGTCTGTCTGTCTGTCTGTCTGTCTGTCTGTCTGTCTGTCTGTCTGTCTGTCTGTCTGTCTGTCTGTCTTTCTGTCTGTCTGTCTGTCTGTCTGTCTGTCTGTCTGTCTGTCTGTCTGTCTGTCTGTCTGTCTGTCTGTCTGTCTGTCTGTCTGTCTGTCTGTCTGTCTGTCTGTCTGTCTGTCTGTCTGTCTGTCTGTCTGTCTGTCTGTTATACCCTCAGGGCCGAACGAAACCACATGACATGGTTGTGACAATGTTACAAAAAAAAGTAATTGAAGAAAAAGCAGTCAATATTTATTGTACAAATATATCAAGAATAATACAATGTTAGGCAATACATTTATATACGTACGTACGGACAAGCGGGCCTACGTAATCAACGTCCTCCATCTTTTCGGAAGTGCCAATAACTATGCCAACAGCATTGATTATTGAAGTACGTCACTCTAAAACGGTGCCAAAAATGACGCAACAACCTTGCCATTGAAGACCAGGACATGAACCTCAAGCAAATAAACGCAGCAGCTTTGAGCTGTAGCGAGCTACACAGCGCATGACAGCCGCTTGATAGATTCGTGTAGATCACATAGAATATTCTAAAAGTTCACCAGTGACAACTCTGGCGCTAGTTTTAATGGAAGCTGCAACGCATGGTGCTTCAGCCAGCATGGGAATGATGGGTAACGCACGGATCTGCCTTAAGTTCTTTTGACTCCGCCTGGCTTCGCGTGGCCAGCCCCCGCTTTGTCGCAAGACTAAGTTCAGGAAATCTTTAGCTGATACACTTCACAATTAAACTTTTTTCTTACTCTAAAAATTCAATTGGCTCATGAAGTTCACAACGATTCATTCTTTATACGTAACAGACACAAGAACACAGCAATAAACAAAACCGCAAGTGAGTTTTTCAGATTTGGGTGCACGTTAAAGAACCCCAGGTGGTCGAAATTTCCGGAGCCCTCCACTATGGCGTCTCTCATAATCATGAAGTGGTTTTGGGACGTTAAACCCCACATATCTATCAATCAATCAAGTGAGTTTGAAGCCCGCAGGCACGAAGAGCAGACAAATTCGTATTACTACGTGCCATTCACGTGGTCGCTAAACAATCGCAGCGCGAGCGTTTACTCTATGATAAATATTGTAAGAAACTATATGTGGACAGCAACCGCTTTCAGCATTGTGGCCATGTTTCTTATTATGGCGCATGCGCTGGCCACACCCGGTATCCCACTGCTTGCGAAACATTTCGCGTGTGGCCTCTAGTGTAAATACCTCTATAGTAGGCAACCATGCTCTCGGCAAAGCGATATTACAGCGCACGCGCTTCAAGAAACTGCGCACCTAGATTTCCACCACCTGTCGCGGGTGTTTGTTCTTCTCCGGTTCGCGAATTCCTCGACCTAACGAAGCTGCTGCTTCGTACAAGGACTGGACTGAGTTCACGCGCAAAGCTGGTCCCGTACGCGCGATTAATAAGGCTGCGACTGCGAGGCTTCCTGCGCTGGGTATAATTAACAGGGCTGTGTGAGCAGTGGTCGGGGGAACGCGCGAGTTTATCGCGTCCAAGTCGCCCGAGAGCAGCTGTGTGGAAGACTGGGAATTATTCATGGCGACCTTCTGAAAGTCAACTTTTAGCCCAATCCCACGCGCGAGTTTTCCAGAACTTTGACATTGAGACTCCGCCGTGGGCTTCATTATCGCTGCGCCTCCGGCTGGGACCCGGACCCGGTGACAGAAATGGACCAATCGTCTAGGTGTCGCTGACAAAGGTAGTTAGGGAAATTTCAGGCTGCGTACTCTAAAAAAATGAATGCGTGTCATTTGACTCTTCATTGCTACACATATTACTCCCAGATGTTGAATTCTCTATAGAGTTCCGGTTGGCTCTCTTAGGAATAGGCATGGTATTATAAATCTCTTGAGAGTCCTGTTGAGTTTCCTTGGAGAGTCGTGGGACTTATAACTCTTTTAGATAGTTGCGTGGACTCTGTTTCAGAAAGTCGTGGTATATGTAACTTTTTTAAAGAGCTCCTTTCAAGTAGTCAGGAGACGCGACTTTCCGAAAGAGGGTTTGCGGACTC
Organism: Rhipicephalus microplus; assembly: GCF_013339725.1. NCBI lineage: Eukaryota > Metazoa > Arthropoda > Arachnida > Ixodida > Ixodidae > Rhipicephalus > Rhipicephalus microplus. The sequence goes on along the minus strand of NC_051175.1, from coordinate 121,096,997 downwards.
TTTAAAGAGATATTTGCATGAGAGAGTCACATGCGTAGCCAGGAAGAGTCAAATCACACCCGTTATTTAGAGTGTCAGATGCTAGTGTTGTTTATTATATATACTTTATGGAGGGGACTATGGCCTTCTAGTTCTTTTTCGAAGCTCTGGCTTGTCAAGTACATGAATCTCTTTAAAGACGTGGGTCAACACTCCTTTGGGGGGTCATTGAACTCTCTTCGTCTGATAGTGGTGTGACCCACAAGAGTTAAAGTGCCTCTATGAAGAGAATATGTACGTGGTGAGTCAGAACTACTCAAAAAGAATCACACATACTATGTATTTATTCTTAGAGGACCAGTTCGCCCTTGTGGATCAGTGCTTACGGTGTGAATCCGCTGACACTAATTTCCACTACCCACTACTTGTCCACCAAAAATGAAGGCAACAGTTCATCCCACAAAATGACGTTTACCATAAAAATCTGTGCGGTTTATCGCGAGAAAGGTAATGTCATCATTACTCTGGACAATATGCTTTGACATTCTCCTGTGGTTTTCACGTATTGTTACAAGAGACTAGTGGCAAAGAGTGTTTCATGGTGGTTCTCTTTCAGACCGTCCAGAAGGTCCATGATGTGGCGGTGAGGTTAAACCTTACTGACTCAATGTGGGAGCCGCCTGCGTCAACCTCAGAGTTGATCTTCAGGACCTAAATATTACCATACCATATTAGCAAACTATTACAACCATGAACGCGTATGTGCCACAGAATTTGGCTGAATGCCGCTGCGCACAACTTCCACGATAAAAAAAGGCAAAAGTTTGCCTAACGAAGGCCGTGGATTACCAAAATTCGTCGCCAATTATGTTCTGTACTTCGAGGCAAGTTTGCCCTCTCTTTTTTGCAGATTTAAAATACTGGTGGTAGAAACACTTCAGAAGTTTTACGACTGTCCAATAAAACTAAATATTATTTTTGTGCACCAGCCACAGTTATTTTTTCTGTCCTATTGGCCCCGGCTACAGACTCCACAGGTGTTATACGTACGGTCACTCGTTGGTCCATTAGATGCCAGATGACCAGGTCGCTCTCGACACTGCCCTTAACAATATTCTTTCGTGGTGTAACAAATGGGGCATTGTGCTCAATTTCGATAAATCTGTTTGCCTTCGAATTTCTAACAAAAAAAATCCTCTTCAGTTTTCCTATTCCTCCAAAAGCCAACCCTTAAAAGAAGTCAGTCAATACAAATACCTAGGTATAACGATAACGAATAACTTGTCCTGGAATGCACACATTGCCGATGTTTCGTCATCGGCTTTCCGTAAACTGTGTCTTTTAAGGCACAAACTCAGAGACGCCCCGTCGCAAGTGAAACTATTAGCTTATAACACTTTAATACGTCCAAAGCTTGAATATGCTTGTATTGTATGGGATCCGCATACTAAGTCTAACACATATTCCCTCGAAAAGATTCAAAGACGAGCAGTGCGTTTTATTTACTCGAAGTATGGTCGTGGTACATCAGTTACTGAACTAATGCGAGATAACGAATTCCAGACGCTACAATCGCGGCGCCAGCTTCTCCGTCTAAAATTCTTGGACTCACTAATTAACAATAAACTTGGGCTAGACCCATCACATTACGTTACCCCAGTTTCGACCAGGCAAACTCGTCATTCTCATGTCCGATCTTTAACTCCGTATTTTGCGCGGACAGATTTATTTAAGTTTTCCTTTTTTCCGAGAGCTGTAACAGAATGGAATAACTTGCCTTCTGATTTCCTCCAAACCTTCGATCTTGATGAACCTATTGTTTAATTCTGTGAATCTTGACCCCCCCCCCCCCTCCCAATATCGCTTGATTTTTTTTGTTTTGATGTTTCTCTTCTACTCTCTCTTCTCTTACACAGATGTATTTTAGTCAAGCTGTGTCACTCATGTACTGATCTTGTGGTTGTGTTTATGCCCCTCCTGCTTGGGCCTTTTTGGCCTGCAGTATTCCACAAATAAATAAATAAACTGTGCGAAACCCTCCCCATTAGCAATGCAAGGCAGAATCTCGAAATCATTTTTGGCGATAAATATTCAAATCATGCAAAAAATTTGTCTTCACAGTTAATAAATGGCCTTCTGCAACAGCATTTAGAGGAGCTAATTATAATAAATACCATAGCTACAGATGCCTCACAATCTGAAGAGAAATCTAGCATTGGCATTTTTTTTTTGAGACTTTCTAATTGTCTCATTAAAACTTCCCTATTTCTTCTCAGTATTTTCGGCAGAATTTATGGCGGTGATTATGGCATTAAAAAAGCTCAGCCCGCCAGCCTCAAGTGTGGCTATAGTTACCGACTCGTTATTATTGTGTTGGACGCTCGCTTCTAATAGTGATTTGTATTTATCACGCAAGATTCATTTTCTGGTCCCCACTCATATAACTTTAATGAGATTGATGTGGGTTCCGGAACACAATGGGATAAAAATTAGTGAAATGGTGGACACTCTGGCGAAGCCGCTGTCAGTAGTCCGGTACTTTCAATTATTCCCACAAGAGCACTCATAATACGTGACAAATTTCAAAAGCGTGCCATAATTCAAGATTCTGGTATAACGTTAATCACTCACCTAAACGAATATCGACACCTCTTGTTCCTTTGGCGTAGGAAGTTCTGGTCAACACGAAAAAAAAAAGTTACTTTTACGAAATCACGCTGTAGAGGTCCAAAAATAAATTATTACATGCAAAGAGCTGGTCTGGCTCCTTCCTTTTTTCCCTCATTGTTACAAGGAAAGAACAATCGAGCATTCTTTTATCTTGTAGTCGCTGCAAGTTACTGAAGAAAAACATTCTTAAAGCGGATTTTACTCAAATTAAATTGGATTTTATTTTTTTAATAGTCTCTCCTTCGGAGCCTCCTCATTAGGTTATTGTCACCGAGATATCTGTTCTGCTGTAGAAAGATTTTTAATCGAATCGAGGTGGTTTTTATCAAATATCTCTCAATTAGAAAAATTTTATTTCGTCTAACCATTTTATAATTTATTAGATGTGCAATTATTATGTGATCTCTTTTATGTAACTACTCGTTTCTTGGCCAATCTCCCAGAGTGGGTGTGAGCCATGCATTTAAGCCATCATCATCATCATCATCATCATCATCATTATCATCAAATGGCGTGCTCGTTACCTTAGTCGCGAAGTGCATCGTTCTTGTAAAAGGTGGTGGCTATACTGCCGCCTCAATACTTCCCAAAGAGTGCTTAATAAACAACATTGATGCAACATATCAGGAAGACTTGCAAAACATAGAGCTGAGATAGCCTGACAAGGGGAAGGCGAATGGCTTCGATGTTTTTTTCCGTGTCCGCGAAGTAGAGCTATGGAGAAAATTTTTTCTCAAGACTTGATGGATGCTGCCTTCTTGTCCAATTGACCACACAATATTTGACCACTGTTGAATGACACGTATATTTGAAAATTCAAGATTTATTTTATATGGAATCTTGACTTTAATACTTGTAGTCTTTTCGGTGTGTAGCTTTTACCTCGGCACGGGGTGGCAAGCACGGTGTGGCAAGATATTTAGATCCGGTTACTTAGTTCCTCTTCACTTCCCGTCTTTTGAATGTCTCACATCTAGGAAAAGTCACAGGTTTTGTTTTGTATTCACCTAAAATTACTCCAAGGCCAAAGTCATCTTTTTTTTTGTTGTTGTTCCGCTCTGTAGATGTACTTCTACGGAACACGAGCCGTGGCCATTGGGACGTTAAACCGCACATATCTATCTATCACGAGCCATGGCTTCACGTTCCAATGCCAAGCGCCGTCTTCATTCTCTCCTCTCGAGGTCGCGCACTCTCGCGGTTTGTTCGCCGTTGAAAGGAGGGCGCTACAGCGGCATTGTCGTGTGGCGTATACGTTACACGACGTCACGCCATAATTTTGTGATGTCACGGTGACGTCATCAAGTGATCGTGTTTTTAAATCGTTTGTCCCGGACGCCGTGGGACGGTTTCCACCGACGGTCCGATTTCACGTCCCATGATTCACCTAAGGTTTCCACCTTGAGAATTCAGTCGTCTTATATCCTTATTTTAGGCCGCCTTTGTTTAGGCATAATAGCTTGTGCAGTATAACACGATGGCGCCTTTTCATTATAGGTTCACTTGCGGTATGAAATTCTCTGTTGACTGTTCGATGGCGATATCGTGTATCTGGTAAGTGCGAGCCACTTTAGAGGGTCCGGCTGTCGTATCCTGTGGTCGCCGCTGGGCGTTACGCAGCCGCAGCCATGCATAGCATAGCCAGCTGTTGCGCTCGCTCGCGCCGAAGTATTCTTACTTTTGTTCTGCGAGTGCCTTGATGATGCTTTAAAGTGAGAACATTACTACTATAGCCAGGCAAACACGACACATGAATCAGGGATAAAAATTGAAAGAGGAGACAAGCTAGAAATAAAAAGAGAGAGAATGAAAGAAAGACAAAAAAAGAAAAAATAGAAATAAAGAGAAAAAACTGCAAAAGATAACAAAAGGGGAAGGAGGAAATGATACGCACTTCCTTCAGGCTTGACACCAGTATGGTGAAGGTGCTCATTTATTTTCCTTATTTTTAATAATTGTTCTGATATTGGTCACTATCAGATGGTTTTGAAAGTCATACGGCAGCTCAGCTTTGTGTTTTCTTGTGTTCAAACTGCTTTTGCTTTTTTTTTTTTACCGGTTGCGAAGCGTCGGCCGGGTGTGCCCGTAGGACATGGGAACACTCGTGAAGCGGGCAGCGTGCTTCCCAGATAAAGTTTATTGCATCTAGGAAATCTAATCACACCAGGAAATGCAGCCGAGCGACGAATAAAACTTTCTGTGCCTGTTTATCGGTTTACGCTGTTCGCAGTGCACTGCGCACCTTTCGGGTCGTCACACAAGTTTTCCTAGAGTGGTTTGGTAATTTTTGTCCGCCAAACTTGCTCGGTGGTGATAAAACAAGCACTTCCACTTCGCACATGGGAATATTTATTTATTTATTTATTTATTTATTTATTTATTTATTTAGGCACTGTAGGCAGCTGTAGCGGTAAAGTGGGAGAGCGTATAGGAACTCCCAGGGTCCCATGTGAATTCACCTAGGAATATTCGAAGGTGACAGCCACCTCCTTCTTTTCGCTCTCCTCAGCCGCTGTATATTATAAGGAAGCTGGGAGTAACACGAGCTCCGGTTTCACGGGCCTTACTGCGAAGCGCCGTCTTCCATTTCTTCTCTTGAGGTCGCGTGTGCTCCTGTTTCAATCGCCGCCCAAAGGAGGGTTCTTCAACGTCATCATATGACAGTACGTCACATGACGTCATGCCATAATTTGGGCTGTCTTGATGACGTCACAAATTTTTGCCATCTGTGATGCCGTGATGGCGTTATATTGTGACGTCATATCGTGATGACAATATATTGGATCACTTTCCCCCCCTTCCCCCCGCCACCTGATGGTCACCACCGATGGCCAAATTTCCTGTTTCAAGAGGTATCTTAGGATTTCGCTTTAATGTGTAGGTAGTAAGTGTTTAAATGCATCGTCGACAACGCACTTTTGTACAAGTTGCCCACTCTTCGAGTATTTGAGGAAGGAGTTCGCATTGAAAAGCTTTGTTCGCCCAAAGAGCGGGCGTGTAGCAGTAGTGTAGAGATTAGATAGCCCTGGTTTTAGGGCCAGAAACCGGCTTGCGTACGCAACCATTGCGTCCCTTTGTATTTCCCGGGAATACGACTGTGAGTTGAAGATGCTCACCGACACTAAAACCCTCTCTCTATTAAGCGAAGTCAAAGAACGGACGGAGAAAGAAATGAAAAATTATGACCGCAAGCTGTATACACCGAACAAACAGGAACGTGAAGTGGTCTTGCGAAGGACTGTGCCGTGAGGACTCTATACCGTGAATAAAACCGAGCTTCTTGTCATTTTCGCGTTAAACAGCTCTAGATTTACAAATTCAATACAAAGTCGCCACTGTGGCGTTTCTTTAAATCGTATATTGTTTCGACATGTGAAAAACCGTAGAATATGGCTGTCACTTTTAAACAATATGGAACTGAGCTTTGAGCTTACGCCTCGTATGGTACATTGTGAGAAAAATGCCTCGTGCGCGTAGACGTGCCTTAAGAGCGTTTGTGTTCGCAAATCAGTTCTGTTGCTTTCTGAAACAATTCGCACATGATAACAAAACGAATGGTCTCAGCGTGCTACCACACTAGGCCGAGAACTCTCTTCTTCACTTCGTAACGCCCTCCAGCGGAACCCTTCACTTTGTCTTCTGTTCGTAAGTTTTTCAACATGCTCGATCAAAAATTTTCGCATGCGCTCTCGCACCGTTGCGCTCGTTCGTTCACAGCACGCTAACTGGGCATCGGGTTCGCTGTCCAAACACTTCAACAGACCAAATAACCACCTAAATGCATCAAAAGAGCTCTGGTGGGCAAGACACTGCGAACAGACCGTAATTGCTGCTTCTAACATATGTCCCAGATCATAATAAATGTAACAAAAGGACTGTGTGCGAATCGTGCTAAAAAGTGGGCCCGAAGTTCTTTGTTTACCCCGCTGTTTCGTTTGTTTTACAAGCGCGCTTTCCTGCTCTTCCGGACAGCTGCTGACTCCTCTAATTACTCTGCTCGCTGAAGTTAAACTGACGCGATGAATGAGTTGTCAGGTCCGTGCTCAAAACAAGTCCTGCGATGCGAGAATTAAATGCAGCAGTCCGGTTTGTTTATATCTTTACCCGTGTACCTACTGACCGCAAAGGACCTGTTTCTTTCTTTTTATTTTCTTTAAAATTTTAATCATCGTTATTGCAGTTATATTCTGTGCCCTCTTTCAGTTTGTCTTTGGTTCTTCAACATTGAACTTAACTGCTAATACAATGTTGAGTAATGAAATGCTATTAAATGGCGAAGCATTTCTTTTTATATTGCAAGTACTTTTGAAATTATATATATATATATATATATATATATATATATATATATATATAATGAGAGAGAGAGAGAGAGAGAGAGAGAGAGAGAGACGTGAATATATGGTCACAATGGGTAGCGAAGGCTGGTCTCTGGCCTAGGCCGAGAGACCGCCTGCAGGCGAGAGCCGGGACGGCGCCTATTTGTGGCGTCGTCACGGCGTTTCCAGGAATGACGCAAAATACGAACGGGAAGTGTGTGTGGGATGCTATTTTTGCTTCCTGCGCATATTTGCGAACGCACGCGTTTGAGGCGTTGATCCTCCAACGCCGTAAGGAGTGGGTAAGATAGGGCGAACGGAAGAGGCGAAGAAGACTTCCCGTCAACTCTTCTTTCTTGACTTGCGATTGCGGAAAATTGCAGAAGAAAAAAGTGTAATGTTAAAGGCTAGTGTTGTTGTTGTTGTTGTTGTTGTTGTTGTTGTTGTTGTTGTTGTTGTTGTTGTTGTTGTTGTTGTTGTTGTTGTTGTTGTTGTTGTTGTTGTTGTTCAGTACCATATTAATGAGAACTGACAAAGAATATTGCCATGAAAAGTTTAGAGGGTGTTACTAGTTCTAATTCTAATATAAATGTAAAGAATGTAATGTGGATGAAAAGACTGGGAAGGCAAAAAAAATGTTGGGAGGGGCTGAACTTGCGACCTACGAATAACGGGCGTCCGATGCTCCACCGACTGAGCTCCAGCGGCGGTCCTCCCCCCCTCTCTCCCCCCGTCCACTTTGTGGGACATCCACGCACGTTTAACCCTGGGAGTGTCAGTCAGCGCCACTATTAGTCATAACGGCCAATGTATAACACTCTTGTTTCTGCTTGATGACGTCATGAAGCATGCGATTTTTTTTTTACGATCTGTCAGCTGAAGATCTCCCACATACTAAAGAAGGTAAAAAAAAAAAAAGAAACCCTGCCATAACGATGAAAATTGGGGTGAGTTTGTGACCTTGATTACATATATCTTCGCATTTTTTTATTTTTTTCTGTTCTCTCGTGGTCGCCCGTCTCCTCAATACTAAAGCGCCAAATTTGTTTTTCGCTTAGCAATTGCTTTCTCTCCCTCTCCCTTCTATTTGTTTCTTTCTTTTTCACATTCTTTTTTTCACTCTCAATTTTTATCGCGGCAACTTTCATGCTGCACCCGTGTCAGCGGAGAGCTTTCTGGCAGCGATGATGAATGATCGCAGCGATTATTGCGGTTTCGTGCCCCTTGGTGGTGGGTAAACTTTCCGAGCGTGCGACAGACGATCTATGTAAAATAATTGCGCCGACGTCAGGAAGTGCGTTTGCGGGTTCGTGTCGCTCCCGAAGGGTCTTTCGTCAGGTCTGAAACCTAGACGCCTACGTCGGCGAACGAGTTAGTGCAGAATGCGGACTTCTGCCGTGTGGTCACGGCAGGTGCGTTCCCAGAAGCTTTCGCGAAACGGCAAGCGCAACAAGGGAAAAAGCTCCTGATGCCCATCTTTCTGTGTAACACGTATAGTCCTCATATTTTAACTTGAATTTATTTAGACAGTTCTTGACTGGGATGGAGAGGCTTAAAGCAGATGCAGAAGCCTGATATAGTTTCCGGTACTCCCACATTTCTCGGGGTTAGTAATAAGCCTTGTAATCCGAGTGGCACAATACAAAAGCGAACAATAGCTGCTAAAAATCCGTGTTTAGGGAGACGCGCTTTGACTGTGATGCGTCAGATGTCACTGTTTTTCATGTCAGGTTAAAGTCACAGGAACTAGAAAAGTGCCGCAACCGTCCCACTTGGCGCCATACTTGGTCCAGCGCGGTCCAGACCAGGGTTCGAACCCTATTGTGTCATTGAAGTTTTAAATGTGAAGCATTTCTGAGCGAACTTCGGCGACTTTGCGCGTAGCCATCCATCCATCCATCCATCCATCCATCCATCCATCCATCCATCCATCCATCCATCCATCCATCCATCCATCCATCCGTCCGTCCGTCCGTCCGTCCGTCCGTCCGTCCGTCCGTCCGTCCGTCCGTCCGTCCGTCTACGACTTCGTGTTTTCGTGGGCGTTTCGTTTATGCTATCTGTCCGAAATTGTTAGGGCAAAATATTACTGTATGACTAATATAAATGGCAGGTCATGCCATCAAAATCATAACATGCGTGTGATGAATTGTACGATTTACACGCAAATAGCTGCGTACTCTTACAGCCGCTTCCTTACAATTAGTATCACTTAAATAAGTCAGTGGTCTTAACGTGCAAAGCCTGACACGCTTGTCAACACCATTCACATGATGTGATCTCGTCTGTCGCGGCCGTTTATTTAAATGAGTATATATCACAATTACTATGAGGAGATCTGTGTGTATATATGGTAATGTAAATGACTGGTGGTAACATGAAAATCATGTATTGCACGTCATGCACGCCATGATTTACTAATTGGTGTGCTGGCGGCAACTTGGCTAACTTGAAATACACTACGACTTCAATTGCATGACGTGACTGTATGACGAACTGAAATAACAATTGCAAGCATGGAAATGATAACATGCATATCATATACAGCATGACCTAAGCGCCGTAATCATGGTTCACTCACCGCATGTTTCCTATACGGATATTCACCAAAATGGTATTGAGTCGCGTGACTGTACGGCAAACATAAAGGACAGGTGCTAACTTGAAACTAATGATATGCGTACATGTCATGTCTGGCATGAGTTACACCACGCCCATTGTACGCTGGCGGGTGTTCCGATAGTTTGGTATACGCAAAGCTGTCTCTCAACCTTTCTCGTCCTTGTCTTCTCTGCGGCTAAAAACGGGAGCGAGAATAAGGATAAAAGAAAGGCAGAGAGGTTAACCATGGCTGAGCCCGGTCGGCTACTTTGCACCGGGGATGGAGGGAAGGTGAATAAACGTTAGAGAGGGTGATAGAGAGAAATGTCACTGATGCCGTCAACATAACGGTAGCTCTGTGCTTATTATCAAAGACTGCAAGTCGCAACCGTGTCTTAATCAAACGAGCACATTCGTTGCATTACGTAACTTCTATGCGCAGTCCCGTGCACCCAAAATCTTTCCGATGGTGAAGTCATGATGATGCCGCTTGCGTTCTCAAGCAGCAGACCTACGAAGGCTTGCGAGAACTGGAGTGACGGTGTTAAGCAGTTGCAACGTGCTTCGAGCTGTCGGTGTCTGCATCTTGCTCAGCAGCATGCGTGTATCATTGACCGGGGTGCTGAACATGCCGATAACTTGTCCGTATTCGCTCATTAAGTTATGGGGTACCGATGAAGTGTCCCTCGCTGTCGAAGTCTGATGCCTCTCATCAGGCGCATGTATCCCCAGGAGCTCGGGCCTAGCGTCACCTGCATTTGCTGGTAGGGTCGTCACTGTCCTTTGAAGCGGCTGTGTTTCAACTGGGTAGTAAGAACGAAGCGTCAGCTGCACTGCTAGCAAAAGCGTCTTTGTTCCTAGAACCGACAGCGCTTGGCCTGAGTGGAAGGTGTCCAAAACAACCTAAAAAAAGTTAAAATATGGTATAAACTGGTGTATACCAAGATTGACATAGTGCGAGGGTTGACTGTATGGCAAACATGAATGACAAATGGCGACAATAAATAGGTCATATTTTCTTGTTACAACTTATCATTTATGTTCGTCATTCACCAACGTCCCGCATACCTATTTTGGCGTACATCAATATGGCGAACCAGCCGCGAGTATACCATAACCAAGGCAGATAAATAATGGTTCACAGTACATGTGCGTCATATTTTCCTTTTACAACCTCTAACTTATGGTTGTCATGCAGTAACTTCAGAAAAGTGCCAATTTTGGTGAATATCAGACTAAACAAACGGCCACGAGCACGCCATGATCTTATGTTCTCCTGCGTCGTCCGGGTCGATGTGTTTCATGCGCCAATTTTCGGGGAACAAGTTCGTCTGAAGCACGGTGTCAGGAGATGTGACTCATGCTGGCGAGCGAGCGTGGCGAAACTTTGTTCGAGTTCAAGCGTGTGCTCGCTGGTGGCGCTACGCAAACGGGGGCTGCCAACCACTAAGCACACTCGTACACCGCGTTATACTTTCACAAACTCTAATAGAGACGTTTCCGCAAGATACTTGGCGTCGTGGGCCGCGTGAAATGACGTCCAGCAGTTTTATACATTTTATACCGGCTCCCGTGTACGGAGCGCTGTCTGGTAGAAAAGAGGCGAACGTGAACAATTTCTTGGCACGGCTGCGCCTTTGAGGCGATGTGTCACCTCTCCGTCGCATACCGTGGCATGGAGCAAGCCTAGACCGATTGGCTACGCGTTAATTTCTTATGCGAAAAGAGGAACTGCGTCTCCCAAGATAACAGTGCTTAGTGAGCTCGTTGTAAAGGGATGAATGACCCCTGTGCTCGATATATGATCTGGTGGGGGAAATGGGAGTGACGTGGTCGAAGAGTCCTCACGCCGTGTAGTTTCATTTTCTTGCGCTCTCTTAAATGGCTCCACCTCGAAAGGATCGGCAAAACGCCGTTGCTAAATGTCTCCGTGCCAGTGTGATCAAGCCAGAAAACCACGACAGAGCGTTGCATCGGCCCGAGGACCCCCCGGTTGGCGACGGAATTCTTGACTCGCGATGACGTCGTTCTCGATGACGTCGTTGCCCGTCTCGCAAGCGCCCATCCCCTCCCCCCTTTGGGTACTTCACCACGAGTGGATCTGCGCGCTGGTAGCGTGCCAGCTTCTCAGTGCTTGTTGAAACTTTCTTTACTCCTGTCGCCTTCATAAATGTCAGAAACTGTTCTAATGAGAACTCACAGACAGTGATACCAAGGAATGTACAGGAGATGCTATTAGTAGCAATTTTAACGTAAATGGGAAGGAATAAAAGTTGATAAAACGATAAATTGCGCTGGCCGGGCCGAAATTTCTGACATTCGAATAACGCATCTGATTATCTCAGACGCGTTATTCTATGCACGGTTTATTGCGGTCGAGCTAGATGGGGATTAAATATGTCAGCCATGATTTGGGCCCTTTCGTAATTTGCGCATGGAATTCGTTTCGGTCAAGAAACGTGATTAGTACCCGGCCGGACCGTGGTCAAAACTTGCTTTGTGATTCCTGCATAAGCTTCCCAAAAAGAATAACACACCCTTCCGATTCCTCTGTCACGGACAGATGCTGCAAGACGACTTCGTCACCTGGCACGCAGTCTGTGTCTGCTGGAGTACAACACCCTATAAGCCTAATACATACAAGATTCCACCATATAAACCCTCAAACGGAACTTCGAACTCTATCCGGACTTCGTCGACGTGAATCTTTGTTGGCTTTGGTTGGGGGTTGCCTTCACACAAGCATATACACTTAACGCTCATGTGAATGACAGTGCAAATGTGAGGTCTGCGGCACCGAAGAAGACATCGACCATCTGCTATGCCATTGCCCTCAACTTACCCCTGAGAGACAGAACTTTCTGACTCGTTGCGAGAATTGGAGGATCAGCCACTCTCTGTGCAGATGCTGCTAAAGCAGCGTCCTAGTCTTTTGTCGGCTCACAAGCCAGTCAGAGCCCTCTTGTGCTTTCTGATGACTACGGACGTATGTGAACTTGCTTGAATTTCGTGTAGTGTCACAGCTGCATTCGCATCAGCGCATTTACTGGCAATTTTTTCGTCTCTCTCCCCTTTTTCTCAATAATTTCCTTTCCCATTTCTTCGGCGTAGGGTAGCACACCGGGCATGTGCCTGGCTAACCTCTCTGCCTTGCTTGCATGAGGTATGTTTTTGCCAAGTTACATAGTTGTTAAAATTCATAAGTCAGACGGCCTTATTTTTCTTTGGCCTTCATTTGTACACATGGTGGCGTTGACACGTAATTAATTATTATTAATTAATTATATTAATCATATTAATCGTGGTTTTGCGTTCCAAAACCACGATTATGAAGGACGCCTTAATGGAGGCCTCCGGATATTAGGACCATCTGGTGTTCTTACGTGCACTGACATCGTACAGTACATGACCCTTCTATCACTTCGCCTCGATCGAAATGTGACCGCCGCGACATGGATCTAACCCGCGACTGGCGCCAGCACGTCAGCGCGCGAAGTGAAATCGTTCCGTTACTCTGGACGTTTCATTTTTAGCACTGTTGTGCTTAACAAATAAGTTTTAAAGGAAGAGAGCACGGGGAGAAGCATAGAGTTTCAATACATATAAAGTTCAATCTGGCGCCACCGTCTATACAAACTTCTTAAGGGGCGCCGTTAATGCGATAGGGATTAACGTTGTCTGCGAGGCCTGTGTTCCCTGCTGTTGCGCGAGGCTTCGGGTCAGAAACGAATTCAACGGCGCAAAGGAAACTTATCTAAAAAAACTATCATCAGCAGATTTCATTCGCGTGTATTATGATCTGAAGTAAAAGTCCAGTCTCCTTTAACCTGTCGATGAATGAAAGGAGCAGACGTCTAACAGTGGCAGAGTGAATGATGACTTTGTCTTCTGCCTTCCAAGTTTAACAACCATCCGTTACTTATTACGCTTAGTAAAAATTGTGCATCCACGCAGTAGTTTTCAAGGATGGATAAAGCTTGTTTCCCCGCGGTGCCATAAAAAAAGTACCATAGTAAGTAGGTGGTCCTTAATCTAGATATCAACCCATTCTGACGCAAAAAACGCGTTCAAGCCAGACGCGTCTTCGAAGTGCCCGCGCTTATTCTCAACGATCGAAATGCCAAGTCAGAATCTGACGTATTTCAGCATATTTAATGCGTCCAACAGCTCGCTGCGCCATTTTGCTCGCTCAGTAAGTGTAAGAACTTTCCGGGCAAGTGCAACCTCACAACTGGTTTATTTTTAAACAAAAACGTGTCCTCAAGCACTCACGCATATAACAAGTACTTGTTATCACTATTACTTTTATCAGGGCGTCCGTAGTAACAGAATACATCAAATGCACCTGCAGATTGTAATAACCAATTGAGAAGAAAAAACAGCGTTAAAGATATTGTCACGGGGTCCTGACAGCGGCGAAGTGAGCAGATTGTAGTTCGTAGATCAACCTGTTTATTCGGCCGAACTTGTGGCTGATCAACGAAAAGTCAGATTACAGCGATATACACTGGCACTGAGAGCGATGAACTGAGCGTCGTTCGTCGATCAATTGACAAGCGGCGAAGCGCGTCGGCATTTATACATGTGCCGTCGAATGTCCTATTTTTATCGCTGGCGGCCACGTAAGTTGCAGATTAATCTGTAATGTTCGCGTTGCTCGCGTAAGCTTAACAAAATGATCTACTACAGCACTGAAGCTTCTCGAACACTGCAGGAGAGGTGTGCGCCTGCAGTGTTCGAGAAGCCAGCATGTCGGCGATGGCCTTGTTTAGGCGCTCAGTGGGGCCTGTGGGTCGTCCGGTGGTGGCTTGTCTGTCTGGTTGTATGCCAAGTTCGCCTGAGTTAAGTCAGCAGTAAATGCCGGAACTCTATCGGTCATGAGGACGTCTGGGGCACCATGACGCTGGACGATGTTCTTAACGAAGAACATTGCTGCCTTTGCGGTGCAGTGCCGTTCCGACTTCTCGACCATAGCCCGACCGGTTCAGCCCTCAAAGCCAATGTTTTTATCAAAGTTACGGAACCGCTTTGCCGGCTTCCTTTACCTACATTCGTGATCGACAATAGACTGTTCACCTTAGAGACCTGCTGCGGATGTGGGTACGGTTCGGCGCGAAATTCACACTCCCTCATTCGTATTTTCAAGGGCCGGCAGGAGCGCACCAGACGTGCTCCATTTTTGTCGGTGCAGCGGCAGACACACAGCCTTCGACCCGTTCGCAGTGATTAACCGCTCGTCGCTGTACCCACGAAGTGGTGCGGTAGACAAAGACGCTAGGAAGTGATGAGCCGAATGCAGCGTAGCGGGTGAGGTAGTCAGTAGCTGTGATGATGCATTTGTTTTCTGGACGTCGACGTCGGGAACGGCTTCTGTAGGTCCATGCCGATTTGCTGGAACGCCGGCGATGTGGCTCGATAGATTGACAGTCTCGAAGGGTCGTTACGTAGTGGGTGACGTCGGCATTGCGGTAGGGCCAGTTGTACTTTTCCTGTATCCGCGTTAACGTACGGAAAAGTGCAAGGTGTCCAGCCGTCAGGTCATCATGCTGAGCATCATCCGTCGATCAACTGTCAAGCGACGAAGCGCGTCGGCATTTATACGTGTGCCGTCGAATATTCCACCACCGCTGGCGGCAACGTAAGTTCCAGAATAATCTGTAAGGTTCGCGTTGAGCGCGAAATCTTAACAAAATGATCTACTACAGTCCTGAAGCTTTTCGAACACTGCATCTGCGGTTTGCGCTAAACATTAGGGTGTAATGGGGCGATAACAACACCTGAGGAAGGAATGTGGCAACAGATGACGACAGCAAAATTCATCTAACAAGGCGATGGTAAAATGGCTGGTTTACTTCTTTTTAAGATGTTTCAATCCTAAGGAGTTCCATGATTCACGGCAGTTTTATTTCGGTATTTGAACAAAACGCTATGACAGCTAGGCTGAGGTGTGCACTCACATTTGCTTCAGAATGCTTAATTATGGTAATTTTAGAATTTAACTTTTTAAGACTACGGTATGATTATGAGGGACGCCGTGGTGCAGGGCTCTGTAAAGCTCGACTTGACGACCGGGAGTTCAATGTACACCTAAACATCAATTAGTACATGGGCACAGCATTTTCGCCTCCATTGAAAATACGGCCGCTGCGACCGACATTCGATCCCGCCACCTGTCGATCAGCACTCGAGTACTCTAACCACTAGCATGGCCTCCGAGATTGCGGGGAGGCCATGCCACTAGATTTCCGTGGCGGATGTGTATTACTTAGTTTTTTTTTTTTTTTTGGTCTTCGTTGCCGCCAGACCAAGCTGTCTGTGATGCGGGCAAAAATGTAACGCAGCCGTAACGGTGCAACGCTGCATCGATAGCTTTTTTGTTTTGCTTTTGTTTTCGCCTGTAACCGGACCAGATTTAGACACCGGCGTACCGCCCTGAGGCCCCGCATCACCCGCTATCTTCCAAGTTTAGGCCGCTATAGGACAACGTGTCTTCCGCGTCTTGGCAAGTGATCCGCGCGGTGAGCCAAGGTTGACGAGGAAACAGGGACGAGATTGACGTGCGGCTAGGACCCGCTCGAAAAACACGTTCTCTCCCCTTCCACCTCTCCAAGCCCCCTCTCTCTCTTTCTTCAACGTAACGCCCTCTCTTGCGCGTGCGACGTGGAAGCGCGGTTGCTGGCGGCCTTCTACCCTTTTGCCTTTTGTCTCTCACGTGCTGCTGGCGGCGGCGACAGTTGTCTCTTATTCTCGTCATCGTTCAGTTACTGCGCGTGACCGTTCTGCGTTCCTCGGTAGCGTCGTAGACGTTTCGCACGTGGCACTGCCACGCGACCGTTGAGCAAAGAAACAGTAGCAGCCGGATTCATGCAAAAACAAATTAAGAATGTATGTACGCTGGGTTTGGCTTGCCGCTTCCTAGCGTCTTTGTTTTACGTGCTGCTCCATGGGTACAGCGACGAGCGGTTAATCACTGCGAACGGGTCGAAGGCTTTGTGTCTGCCGTTGCACCGACAACAATGGAGCACTTAAGTGCGGAACTATTTAGAGGGGTAGGCTGGGGCATGCTGTCACTTGGCGTGACGCAGGCGAAATCACACATGCCTTAGCCATTTGTAGCCTACCGAGTGAACGTTCATGCCAAAGGGAAGTCCTCTCCCTCGTGTTTTTCAAGTGATAGCCTTGATAATTATATTACATGTGGAGCACATTAGGGGCCAGGACTGTCGTCTGCTGCCGTCGCTTGGCGTAACGCAGGTGCGATTTGCGTAAAAATTGAAAAAAAAAGAGGAAGCCAGCCAGTACGAAAGAGAAAAAAAGAAAAAGAAAAATAAAGATAGAAAATAGAACAAACTGCAAAGAGAAAAAGAAATAAAAAATAGAGCGGTGGAAGCAAAGAGTAAACCGAAAATAATCGAAGAAGGCTGCCCAGCTCCGCACTTCCTTCAGGCGTGGCAACACTATATGGCGAAGCTGCCCTAATGTTTTGCCTGTTAGGCACATAATTATACATAAAATATTTCGCGTGTCCTGGAATACTGCCTGGAAATTGCACATGCGCGCTCCCAGAAAACCGCCGATAGCGGGTTGCCGTCTACTTTGAATCTATCAAGGGACGTGTGCTCTGCAGCTCGCTAGCTTCGAGCAGATGCTTTTATTTGCTTGAGATTCACGTCCTGGCCCCGCCGCGGTGGTCTAGTGGCTAAGGTACTCGGCTGCTGACCCGCAGGTCGCGGGTTCGAATCCCGGCTGCGGCGGCTGCATTTCCGATGGAGGCGGAAATGTCGAGGCCCGTGTGCTCAGATTTGGGTGCACGATAAAGAACCCCAGGTGGTCAAAATTTCCGGAGCCCTCCACTACGGCGTCTATCATAATCATATGGTGGTTTTGGGACGTTAAACCCTACAAATCAACAAATCAACGAGATTCATGTCCTGAAACTACGACAGAAAAGTGTTTGCGTCGTATTGTTATACCGATCTCGAGACACAAATTTAAACAAACGATGCTGTAGGCACTCCTGAGATCTCCAATTATATAGATTATGTGTTTCTCAGTTTTTTTTTATTCTCCATAAATTGTGCTACTTGGTGTGGTGGAATCTACGGCATAGGTCATAATGGGAATGGCTGCTTTGGCCTTGGAGGTTCTTTTGTAAATACCGGCTCCATAGGCCGGTTCCGGGGTCTCGCACATTCAATTGAAATGTGGGAAACAAAGGGGGAAGCTTTCTGGCAAATCACTGCAAACAGTGTGGATGTCTTCGCATTTTTTAGATCACCCAATTTATAAAAGAGGCAAAGTGCGCAATATAACGTGAAATCGTCGAACCGTTATTTACCGGAGAAGTGGCACAGTTACATCAGCAAGCCGTCTATTTCGCTCATTCACGCTGAGGTCCAACACCTAATTTGTTTCATGTAATTCATTCCTCTTACCGTGTTTAATGTTGGTTATTTTTTCACTGGTTCATTCAAATAAATTGTTATCCTGGCGACACTGCCTGCTTTGACTTTGCTTGTTGAATTTTAACAGTGTTGGCTTGTTGCATTTTTCCTGTTGTTTTACAGTGCGTCGGCATCTGTTTTCGCTTCTTTGCCTTTTACACGAGCGTGCGAGCTTCGCACGCTCGTGTAAAAGGGAAAGAAGCGAAAACAGATGCCGACGCACTGTGAAACAACGAGCTTCGCACGCATGGTTGCAAAGAAGCACACGTGACATCTTTCTGAGAAAATGTATATGCTTTCTGACGTGGCATCTCTTTTAACTTTGTCTTTTTAATGAACGTGTGGTTTGTGCACGCGTGCTGTCAAAGAAGTACACGTGATGCTTTCCCGCGAAAATGTTCATTGCTTTACGACAAGGCAGGTTGGCCGGAAAGGCGGTGTAGTTCTCTATATAAGCTGTAAAAGCAAACGCTTCGAGCAGTAAAGTTCACTTGCAAGTTCAGCGCTCCTCGTGTGCTTTGTGTTCCTTCGTCGTCGTCCTTTTGTTGCGCTCTGTTTCCCCAGCTAAGTATGTAGCAACTCGCTCAAAGTATTGCTTGCAGATGAGTTACGGGTGGCTCTCTTCTCCACAGAATTACTACTGGCTTAGTGAATGCTTCAAAGCGTGACAATATTTGGGATTTTTATGACTTAGCGGGTACCTTGCAAGTGTACATCAAGGTTGCTCCAAGAGAATTTGCAATAGGCTCTGGAAATGCCGTGCGTCCAACTTTAGTTGTGACTGGGCTGCGCTTTCTGCGTGGGCCTGGCGTCTTTTTTTTTTTTTAACGAAGTGTTTTATGCCAGTCTCCACCACGGCTCCGCTGGCGTATTTCCATCAGGGATATGACGTTATAAGATATATACAGTAGCAGAGTGACTCCAAGCGACAGATTCTTGCCTTGTCGTTTCTTTCTTTGCAAACAAGCAACCTCACGATTCGAGGCACTAACCACTACGCCATAGAACGTACGTTGTCGGTATTACCAATAGCAAGTCATTTATATGCACCATACACCGTTTGGCGATCCTAAAAGCTCCGAAACTTTAGCGCGTTGGCGTTGGGCACACCGTAAAGGTGGTCGACTCCACGAAGCGCCGCTTCCACGGAGCGTGGTGTCTCTTGCGCGCGCGCTCCGACTCGTAATTTGGGAGAGAACAAAGGTCACTTCGCTCGCTGCCGCGGCCACGTTTACGAAATGAGGGCGCTGCTAACACAGGACAATAGAGGAATTGTGACAGTTGTTTGCGCTTGTCCTATGTATACTTGTGCGCTCGTTTCGTGCGTATTTCTCTTTAAACAGAGCGCTTTAAGTGTCGAGCTGTGACAGTTCTTAGTGCGCGCTCGTCCTGTATATGCTGATTTCGTGCTTGTTTTCTGCTTAAAGTGTGCGCTGCAAGCTTTGAGCAGCTTGCCGTTCTTAACGGGACTTTGCAGCTTGTTGCTGTTGATCAAAGCAATGAACAATAAATGCTCAACTACCTCTGTGAAGACACGTTCCACTTTCGTGTTATACCAAATCCTATATAAGGGAATCAGACGCGTTTTTCCATCCTTTCTCTCTCTCTCTCGTTCTGTATGCATGTACCTGCGAATACATAACAAAATAACTGAAGCGTTGATATTGGCACGCTAGAGAGACAGCTTGAAATCAGCATACAGAATTTCTCAAAAGCGACCGTCGTGAACGAAAGCCTTCATTTGTCGGCTGACTCTCTGTAGGCGACTTAACCTGTTATAGCCTGTTGTCGCATTTCGCAACGAACCAGCTCTCACCTTGTCAACAGAATTAGTTTTGTCAGGAAAAACATGTACTAACTTGGGTTTTATAGGAGACCATCCGCAAATAATTTGGCAATGGGCCTCTAATTCCAAATTTGAGGGAAACGTATCGAGCGTGAAGCTCTTATAATGTCGCGTTGATGTTTCAAAAAAATTTAAAAAGTGTGTATGTATTCAATCAGGCGCATTATTGGCATCACCGTCTCTTTAGTGTTGAATTTTTTGCACCATCAAGCAAGAATATTTTTTTTTGATCTGGTAAGACTGGGTTTGTTTTCAGCGAAAAGAAATTTTCAAATTCGCGAACTCAGAATTCATTTTATTGGCGAAAAGGAAGTGCACATACATATCTACATAAACCCAGGCTACCCCAAAAGTGCATGAGAAAGAAGAAACAAAATTTTTACACACATCATCCTATGATTTTCCTTTCGTCTGGATGTTGTAGGTATCGCCCCGCCGCGGTGGTCTAGTGGCTAAGGTACTCGGCTGCTGACCCGCAGGTCGCGGGTTCGAATCCCGGCTGCGGCGGCTGCATTTCCGATGGAGGCGGAAATGTTGTAGGCCCGTGTGCTCAGATTTGGGTGCACGCTAAAGAACCCCAGGTGGTCTAAATTTCCGGAGCCCTCCACTACGGCGTCTCTCATAATCATATAGTGGTTTTGGGACGTTAAAACCCACATATCAATCAATCAATCAATTTTTATAACCATGTCTCGTTTCATTTCTTATGCAGGTATCAGGAGGGTTCGCGAAATGATTTTATGTTTTGGCGTTCCTAACTCGCGGACAAGCAAGCAATTCTGTGGTTCGCACTGTGTCTTTTTGTTTTGTTTTCATTAGCCAATAAGAAAAATTCTAACTACAAGAACACGAGGAACCTATTTGCACGGCAAGGGCTGCGTGCACCGACTCATTTCGCTCGATTGTTATAACGTTCGTTACACCTCTTCGATGTTCCCGTCTCGCATGTCACGCATAAATCGCCGACAAGAAAGCATTGCGCGTTAAACGAGCTATAGTTAGCAGACCGATAACAGTGGCGAAGCGGGACAATTTGCGTCGTGTATAATGAACTGGCCTGTCACATCGTTCCCTATATCAATCTTCCTCCATCTAGCCTTAAGCGTTTTCCCGAAGTTATTTTTCTTTTCTGTGTTCGGTACTCGGATCGCTCGGCTTATTGACAGAGATCTGCGTTTGTATTCTGTCGTACCTGACACCCAAGAAGTATACCTTCCGTACTTCGTCAGAACCTCGCAGACCTTGCGACAGTGATTGAGGCTCTTGATTCATTGCTTTTGTTTGGTTTCTTGTACGTGGCTATATTGATTGCTGGTAGGCTATATTCACCTAATTAGGCTAGCATGTGTTCTTGGAGATGACACATTTGTTGTCTTGAACTAACATGTTTTTTTAACATAAAAGTGTTTTATGCGGGGGTCCACCAAGACCTCAGCGACGTATTTCTGTCACTGAAATGACCATGAAAAAACGAGTGCACACAATGCACTGCCCTATCAGATCGTTTCCTTTATCAATCTCCTTCCATTTAGCTTTAATCTTGTTCCACAACTTGGAATAACGTTTTCTTTGGCATGTTGGTATTTGTTGCAATCACGTTATACTTCCTTCCTGTTCTTTCTGTGCGCTGTTGGTGTTGAGTTGTTCCATAAGTTTTCTTTCTGTGCTCAGCACTTAAATTACTGGACTTCTTGAATGAGTTCTTCACTTGTGTTTTGTCTTACTCGAATCAGACGAATTGCGATCTATACTTCGTTAGAACCTCGCAGGCCTTGCAGCGGCTATTGTGGCTCTGACTTACTCATTTTTGTCTTGTTTCTTATAACTGCCTGTTTGGATCGCTCGTTGGCTATAGTAGTCTATTAGCCTAGCTTGTGCGGTCGCTGAGAATGACAAGCTTGTTCTGCTGTACCAATACGTTCCTCTTTTTTTTTTCAGTAACAATATCTTTCGATGCTTGCAAGTAGACAGACAGCTATCCTACAATCCAAGGGTGCATTTGTTTCGTTTTTTTTTTTCTTTTTCCTATTGATATTTCGCTTCCAACAGAGAATTTTAACAGGGTTCAAACACTTTTTTTTTACATACTCAAGAGTGAGAAAAAAACCTAAGGCCGTAACAAAAAAATTCCGCCATATCCACGAAGTGAATGATGATGAGTGGGCGAAGCTCCGGAGGTAAACCTGGTAAACCATGAATCCTCTGTACATTTTACCCACTCGATTTTATTACATCGCTCCCCCTAGCGTACGTCGCCGCACTAAATCGAACGATTGCCATCAACCAATGACACGCGCCATATGTGACATCATTTCTATTTTATAGGATCTCGCGTCTTTCATCAACTACAAGTACCGCTTTCTAGTTTATAACATCTTGCATCTTTTCATCATCAGCTACAAGTACCACCATCTAGTAAACACTACAAGAACTAAACGAGAGGTGGCTACATACAGGAGACGGTACCGCCATCTAGTGAACACTGCAAGAACTAAACTATAGGTGGCTACATACAGGGGACGGTACCGCCATCTAGTGAACACTGCAAGAACTAAACTAGAGGTGGCTACATACAGGCTACAGGGGACGCACAGCCCACGCCCTAAGGAGCTTCGCCCCTAAAAAATTGCTAGAGGCAAATCTTCAATAAGTGAGACATTTGGAATATGTAATGTAGACCTTAGTATATTCCAGAGAGGAAGGCTTTCATTGCGGATCGGAATACCTGGCTGCTAGTCAGTCTATTATAGATAGCTTGATGAATTGACAACTTGATGCAAAACAATATTTCAATGAATTGTTTTGTATAGCGTTAGATTTCTTCTTAGTACTGCTTTATTCGACCAGTCCAAGGCGAAAATTTTCATCAAGTTAAAATTTCTGTGTGCTAGGGCGTCAATACTAATTGCCTGCAAGTTTCGATGCGTCACTGTTCAAGTATTTTAAAATTCGATTATCGAAATTTGATGACCAAAGTTCATTATATGAAGACTTGTAATAATCGTCATTTCGGCTTTTTTCTTGGCACAACTTCTTTTGAGTAATATGAACTATTAATATAGTTCTTTGTTAATGCTTACATTATGTAGGGAAGTAGTTTGCGGTAAAGCATCATTTAAATTTTAGTTACATCATAGAGGGTGCTTTATTAACGAAAAAAATTGGACCATCTCTCCGAAAGGAACGCTCATTGGACGAGAAGCAGGAGTGGTGCGCGATGCGTTGACCCGGTTGAGGTGAGCGTCGATGCGAGAGTTGGCAGAACAGTTTGATGCGAAACTCGGGTGTAGCGTTTGCTCGAGCAAACGTTTGTTTGAAGCGCAGACACGAGAGGTGGGTTGGATTTCGTGTTTCATTAAAACATTTGGCAAGACTTTGTAGTCGTTTCTGCAGAGTGTATACAGGCGCTAGACCGTAGCCGGCGCACAATTCGCCTGGGCTACGACGGCCTTCACGTTTTGCCTTTACTACCACGGCCTTGGGATCAGTAAAGTTCGCGCTAAAAGGTTTTTGCAGGCATTCGACGTCGAAGTTGGCGAAAATCAGACCGATCTACGTTCCACTGATCGTGTTGGGTAGCTCAGCGGCGGTGGCCCATGTGTTGCTGCGAAGGGGATGAGGTGGCAGCTGCGGCGAGTGCGCGGCAGGCGCGAGAGAGAGTGACGTCAGCGCACACTCCGAGGGGCGCGTGGCGTCAACGCTCAGCTGCGGCATGACCTACTTCGCAACACTCCAACACCTGCGACGCGGGGAACGTGTTCTAGCGCGTTCGTACGGACGTTCGTACGTGAGGCGTTACCCACGTGTGTCAAAGAGCTCCGCATCTAATATTTGTCATTGTTACAGTTCTTTTCACTTTCCCAAGCACTATACATAGCCAAAGGAATATTCTCGCTAGTCATTCTCCCTTTACTATGCGCACACGCACGTGAATGCACACACGCACACACACACACACACACACACACACACATACACACACACACACACACACACACACACCAACACACACACACACACACACACACAAACTCACGTAAATGCACGCACACGCACACACGTGTATTACGCACACTTGCACTCTTTGCTGGTGCTTAGTGACTGGCAGCCTTTCATCCGCCGTTGATGGTAGATCTGAAATAAATTTTCGTACCTGACATCGGCCACCGCATGAAGAAAAAAGTCAAGTATAGAAAGGGCTGGGAGATCAAACTGGCCGTCCTCGCAAGTATGTACGAAACCGATCAATGCTCCTTCTCGAAAGTTCCGTCGCAGGACACTGTTTAAAGAAAAGTTTTCGTGGTCAGAAAAAAAAAGGCAAGACTGTGAGGAGAACGGCTGTGTAAGTAACTTCGGCATAGATTCATGTTTCTAGCTTTGTACTTCAAAAGCCCTAGCAGTATGTTGAATAACGTTTTTATTTGTTTGCATATACTTCATTTTTTTCCGTCAAAACTGCTAAAAATTGAAATTTTTTCGTTCTTTTTTTTTGTTCCATGTCGCATATCACTTTGGGGATCCAAGTTTCTCAAGCTTAGTACTTCGAAGTCCAAGATGTGCTTAAGTTGAAAAACTTTTCTTTTTCTTCGCGTATGCTTGTTCCATCAAAGTTGCTGGATCAAAGTGAAGTTGCTGGATCAAAGTTGCGTTTTCCATCAAAGTTGCTGGACCGAAATACATTTTTTGTCTTTGTTTCCTCGACTATCGCATATCACCTTCGAAAGCTCCAACCTGACACCTTCAAGAATCCACTTCACTGGCGCCAGTTCTGGAGGGTCTACTTTTTCGCCGATCAATCTCGTTCGGAGGAGGGAATTCTTCGCCGCGGGGCCCACCACACTTAGCGGCCGTCTCGTCTAACGAGCAAAGCTCCTCTTGCGTCGTTCGGGAATAAAGAATAAGGGAAAATTACGACGAGAAAGAAGTGATAACGAAAACGAAGGACAAAAAAAAGCGTTCAGCTCTGGATACTTCGGCGAAAGAAGTAACTGAAAAGCCCAATTGTGTTGTATTTATAATTACCGTATAATTAGAATACCGTGATTGCTGGACGTTTTGGTGCCTGTCGTCCTTGTTTTTGTTGTTGATTTCTTGTTCTTCATGTGCCGACCACTTTAGGACGCTGGACTGTCGTACGCTGTCCTCCTATGCTGTCGTCGTCGCTCGGCGTACGCAGGCAGCTTCAGCATACTAAGAAGCGCGCTCGTGCCAAAGTGGTCTCCTTATTCTTGTTTTTCGAGTGCCTTGATGATTATATTAGGTATATACATTGCTGCCATGCCGATGGAACCGTGACAACGCAAAGTATTTTAAAAACTTAAAAGAGGAAGCACAGAGAGAGAGAATAAAATGAGGGAAAGGCCGGGAGGTTAACCAGAAAATGCAGCATCCGATTTGCTACCCTGCACCAGGAGAAGGGGGAATGGGGAAGAAAGAGGGGAAAGAAAGTGTAGAGGGAAATAGACGCGCGTTAAAAAAAGATGGGGGGGGGGGCGCTGAGGTGCTATAATCTATACAATAGGCCGTTGCCACGCAAAAAGTTCAGTAAGGCCTTCATTGATTTTCTGTGAGCACACAAATCATGTCGCTTTTCAAGCACTGATTGTTCAGACAAAGGTCTGTCGTCTAGGCGAGCTAACGCAGCAGCTAGTGTTAAATAGATGAAGGGGGAAAACGGGGGAAATAGGAAGAAAAATAGAAATGACGAGAAAAACGCTGAAAAAAAAAATGCCAGGCGCGCCCGGGACGCGCAGCACAATCACAGCGAAAGCTTGAAGAGCGGCCTTTCATTGCCTTTTCTGCAATAGTGGTTATATTGCAATAGTGCAATAGTGGTTATCGACGCCGGTGGCGGCGGCCACCTACGGCGCCGCACGTGAACCGTGTTATGATCTCATAACAGGTTTCGCTGTAAAAGCTGCAAAATAGAACAAAGAAAGAGGGGAGGAAAGAAATAGAAGGCCGAAGTGCTACAAAGAAGGCTGCCAAGCTCCGCACTTCCTTTGGGCTTCGCACAACTGTAGTGCGATGATGCCTGAATTTTACATTTCTTTTGCAGTACGCACGCAGCGTTGTCTTCCTCGGCGTTTTTCTGTGATCCGAGTTCACACTACGCACATGTCTACAACATTTCAAAACGCCGTCAAAACGCGCTCAGCGGTCGCGCGAGAGCCGCACCGGGACGCGCCAGTTTATAAATACCTGCATGCACGGCTCGCGCTCGTCCCAACTTTTTTTGTTTATTTCATATTTTGTCCCCGCTTAATATTGCCCTCCCAACTCGTTGGCGTGCCACCTAGCTTTCAGCGATCTTTCACCCTTTCTCGTGTCGTAACGCGAGTCTGTAGCCGTCTCTTCACTGCAGTCGCTTCATGAGGCTGAACGCCGTTGCGACGGCAGGCACTTATAATAAACCCTGTCTGACCGCGGGAGCACTAGCGTGCGCTTCCGGCGTGCGACACATTCCGGTCGCGAGTTTTTTTCCTTCGTGCAGGCTGCTGCGGTGCGCGGACACTGGGTATCGGGGGTTGCCAGTTCCGCTTATAATAAGCGGATCTGGGCTTTTTTTTTCCGCCGAGGTGATTTTAGAATTCCACAGTAGATTACCGCGTTTTTTAGCTTTTTATATTTTCCAGCAAATATTGTTATTCTAGTGATCATCACGTACAGCAATAGCGCTTTTGTCGTTCACTAATAGCGCCTTTGTCGATTATTCTGAGTAGTTGAGTGTTCAAGGCAAAAACATACGAGTACGCTGACGGAATCAACAACGAACGCACTTGAAAACGCGCATTAAACTTCCAGACAATGTTACAAGGCTACAATACTATATGTAAAAGAAACACCCTATAATAGTGTTCGTGTGTAACATGACATCCCATGATGTTTGGTTTCTTTGACATTTTTTCATTGTTTTTTTACGACTAAAACATGTAACATTTCACTCGTCAGTGTTTCCCTTGTGCATCAAAACTTGTGCTTTTCGCATACCCAGTGTTGTAAACGTTGTATAATCATTTTGTAATACTTTGGTAGCCGTTTAGCAACGTGTGCATTGTTTCATGATTGCCCGTATGCTGTTTTCTTTTGTTATTTGTTGTTTTTATCTCTTTGTGATTTGCTTATCTTATGTAAACCTGAAACTGATGTAATTTTGATGCATTTTCTTTTTATTTCCTAATTTCTTCAAGTTTTGAATATCGACGTTAAATTGTTTTTTTTTTTTCGTGTTACTGCTCTGCCGATTTTGTAATGCCAAGTGAAAAGGGGTAGGAGCCTCTTCAAGCTGCTAACATAGCAGCTTTTTGCTCTTATCCTTGCGTTTTCTTTTTCGCAACTGTGTGAAGAAAATGCTCAATAAACTGAAAATGCTCAAAAAAATAATTATACGATTTGCGTCGTCCAGCAAGCCGGATGTGTGACCAGGGTCCAAGGACTTCGAGCCGTCACCTCCTTGACCGCTTATTCCTTCTTCCTCTCGCCTCGCCCGAAGGAGACTGTCGGACTCGAATAAATCAGAAAGAAGTGTATCCAGCCAAAAAAATAACGCACACAGGAAACGAAGACGAAGACATGAAAGTGGCTAGACTACCAACTGTCTGTCGTTGGTCATTCCTTGCAAAGCAGGGGACAACATGCTGTGTGCAGTCCTTTGGTAGAAAGTCTCTTTTCCGTGCAGTGTTCGCGTTGCTGTTCACATCATCCAAAAGGCACCCCTTACTGTCTTCACAAGCTTTATAAGCCAATTTTCTGTTTAACGCAGATACCTCGTGTGGCGGGATCGTAGGCGGCACGCTGTACTTCGGTCATTTCTGCAAGCTATACACCCCCAGTTAAAGACGCCTATATAGTCTATAAGAAAATCAGATTGCGGGGTTTCGTGAGCACCTTTCCAGCCTTCCTAGGCAAGAAGTGCAGAACTCGTTGCCTCAAGATCTCGCTGTTTTGCGTTGCGATCCGTCTAAAGATCTTAATTTTTTCTTCCACACCGCGTCACGAGCACACTACAGCGTACAAATCCAATCGTACATTAGGATAACCTGCCTCCGAATTTCTGACTTCATGATTCGGCAGATCCGCTCGACGTGCTCATCAGCGGCTAGACTACCGAATAGTTGGTAGTCTAGACGCTTTCCAGTCTCCTTTTTCGTTTCCTGTGTTCGTTACGTTCGTTATTCTTTGGGTGGGTATGTTTCTTCTTGATGCAATGCACTAACTAGCTCAACAAAGAGTGTTATTAGACTTTAATAAAGTTTATTTATTCATTCAGGTGCTTTCCTTCATGGTTGTACGTACTTTCGCTTTACACGATTATTAAATTGAATTTTCCGGCCCCTTTTTTATATGAGCTATTTTTTTATAATAAACATATTTTAGTACTGGAAAAATTAGATACACGACCGTTTCTTTCGAGCTTTCTCGAGACAGTCAGCCCCCCCCCCCCCCCCCCGATGCCTTTTTTTTTCTTTTTTTAGAGGTGGGGGGGGGGGCTTCTACTTTTGTGATAATTATTTGCTTGTTAGCTCGGCAGCGTGCGGCAATTCTGGCGTGGCCACTGCGGTGCGCATGGAGCACTCCTCGTGGGGCCGTCCCCGTTTTTGACGAACTGCCAGCGTCGCGAGACCTGACAGGCTCGTCGCAGCTCGCTGTTACTGCCGCCGCTGCGTCTGCTCCTATATGCCTCTAAGGTGGCTGTCTCTGGCTGGTCGGCAGCGTCATGCATGCACGCCGCTGGGAAGACGAAATAAGCTCACCTATTCTCGCCCTCCTTCTCTCTTCTGCTGCTGTTTGTTGTCGCTTATTGTATCTGTGCGAGCCTCTTTAGCTTCGTTTCCATATTTTATAACAAATTAAACCTAGTCATAAGGAAAACTGGTGCACGTGGACTGGTTACGAAACGCCAACTGCAATAAGCTGCATAGCGTTGTAGACAAGCTACGCTCTAAGAACCAAAAAAAAAAAAAAAGCCATTTGACTCTTTTTTTTTTAAGTCCTGACTTGCCACGTATATAACTCCCTTTAAAGAGGCCCGTTAACTTTCCTTGGGGGTCATTATACTCTATTCTGAGAGCATCACTTTCTTTTCTGCCGCTGTTGATTTTGGCTTCTTTCAGCCGAGCTACGCGAGCGTATTTAGCCTTGTTTGCGTCTTTTGCAGATATTAAACGTAGTTATAAAGAGAACATTGTCAAATGGCTCGGTTTCGAAGCACTTCCTACATCAGCAAAATCACTCTTGAGTCGGCCGACTTGCTGAGGGTCACTCTGACCGAACCTGAGTTTGAGTTTCGTTGAGAAAAGTTTTAGTCAGCCTGAGTCGGAGTATGTTGTGAGTCTGGGTTCGAATTAGCTTAAAGCACAAAATAAATTTTTCTTGAGTGGCATGATGAGATCTGTTATTTATTGCTGACCTACTCATGCCAACCTGTGTAACCCTGTGTACATGCTACACTTTTAAGGGGAAAAAAAAAAACAAGAGGGTGCGTTACTCATTTGGGGTAGTCCTGGCTTGCCACATATATGACTCTGTGAGAGGCACCCTAACTCGCTGATAAGTCACATGACTCTCAACAGAAAGTACGGTGACCCCCCACCCCCCCCCCCCCCGCCCAAGAAAAAAAAAAAGTCATGTACACGGCAAGTCCCGAAAGGAGTCAAATGAGTGTGTTTTTTTAGTGTAGTTCAACAGTTGTACACTCTAAAGAATTGAGTATTTGGGGAGTGTTTCTGCTACACAACAACCACCAATCGCGCTGCTCTTATTATTCATGCTGCTGTTCGTGTTTTTGTTTCTGTGCCCCCCCTCTCTCTCTCTATTTCTTTTTATTTTGGGAACTTGGGAGCTGTGCTTCACTCCTGATATCGATGCACACGCTAGAAGGCATGGTTGGATTACCGTACGGAAATTCCGGAGCCGCTGATGCGTGTCTGCAGCGAGCAACATGCGCACTTGCATATTGCCGATGTCGCTGAACACGGATCTTGCACAGTGTGCCGTGCATTACCTGTACGAGATTGAGTTAAGGTGCGTGCATCGATTTGAAGCATTGCATCACTGCACATCGAGATAGGAACATCACCGAACTTTTTTTTTATTTTACATCAAGTTGTAGCTTTGGTATACATAACCTTTCTTTATTTCTTTCTGCCTACTCCCGCGTTGATCGCTCTCCTGGTCAACTTGTTTTCTTCGTTTGTAAGTCTGCTTCTGCAGTTGCGTTGATTGTTTCGCTTACTACTCACCAATACCACGGAGCGACACTTCCATGCGCGTTCAGCTTGCTCAGCGCGCTCAGATCAGATCCACACACGACGACCTAGCGCTCGTCGTGTCACAATCTTTCTGCGTCGTTGTTTTGTTCCCATATATTATTATGAATTCAAGCTTGCTTCAAGTCGGCGCAAGTGGATGGCAAGACTTGACGTCACCTTTTATATGCGAACCACGTCAGGAGCTATAGACTCGTCGGCGAATCCGGTCGTCACGGTGTGTGCCGTGCACATATATTCACGGTTCATCATAAAAACTGGCATGCGCCACACCGGGTAAATCCCACTACTCGTCACCGGTTCAATAACTTGAAGGAGGCAACACTCAGTCTAACAAATGGCGGCCAGGCGACGCCGGTGAACCTAAGACCCCAGAGTGCGTACAGAGAGAACACTGAGAAACGTGAAAGGCATGCAGGGGCGGTGCGAGAAGACCCCGAAGCGATTGAAGGCCTACACCATAGATGGCGCGCCCGTTGATCTGTGCGAGTTTGTCTCTGGAGTTTGGACATTTGTGTCGTGCCTGCGACTGTCTGCGAATTAATTCGAACATCTGTGCTCTGATAATCGACGTACAAACATACTAGGCAATGCCTAGAAACTACCCATAGAAGCAACCTAGAAACAACATGCATAAAAGACCCATAAGAAACAGATGGGTATTCCGAATCGCCCAGTTTACCTGTTTCAAACCCAGCGTGGCTTAGCAAGCTTCAATTTTTTTAAACAGTGCAGCAGTTTAAATTGAGCATGTGTCATTCATTCGCCTACCAAAATACTCTATATTTCCAATAAACAGATCACTTGATAGTCAGCGTCGTGTCCTGTATATGTGTGGTCCCGTTGTCCGCGCTGTATTTTTTGCACAATGTGCTTGTGACATCGTCGAGCACTATGCCTGTTGCCCCATCGATGTCAGTCGTGACGCGACGTTAGGTGACTAGAAGCCATAGAAAGGCGATGACGCGTCAATTGTAGTCATTTCCGTGAGTTATTTTTACTTGTCAAAGGTGCCAGTGATGGACAGTTCTAGCAGGCATAAATCGTGATTGCGATTTCAAAAAGTCTGATTTCGAGCCATCAAAGCGGACAGGTGCAATTTTGGGGTACAAGACGTTCTCACCGTTTCCGATTTTTCGGAATGGCAGCCTAGTTCTGCCTTCATGAATCGCGGAGATGAAGCCGTCACTCGCTCAGAAAAGCAATCATTCAACGCTCGAAATTGAGGTGCGCTACGGCGGTTAGCGAAAGTCTGCGCTGAAAACTTTTGTACGGCCTCCATGTGTCTCATGCGTTCAAACATTGTCCGGGTGCGCGAGTGTGGGACTCAATAAAACTAATCACAAAAGAAAATGCAAAAAAAAATATTTTTCTCGCTCTGGCATAGAAATGAAGGAAATCGCAAATCGTAGCAAAGAAAGAAAGAAAGAAAGAAAGAAAGAAAGAAAGAAAGAAAGAAAGAAAGAAAGAAAGAAAGTGAAAACTGCTTCACAACTTCAATTCTGCGCGTGATATTGCCTCCGAGAAAGATTACGCTCTCATTCGCACTTAGGACATTCACCGATAATATCATTTCTTCGGTATCCTGAGCTTGGTTTTTCCTCTCGATTTCTGGACCAGGCTCGTTTGAAAGCTCTTTTTACTTGTTTAATACCTATTCCTCGCTTCATTTCCGCGCTCTTCTCCAGTCTCGTTGATCTTCATGGGTTCGCGCAATTTATTCGCCGGTATTGATCTCTCTCAAACTGCCTCCTTTCGGGCTCTTGCGCTCTTGAGACAGGCGCGCTGCTTGTCCATGAAAATTGTGCTCCCCAAGTGTTTAATATGTTTCCCTGCACTTCGTGCTTGCTAAAAGGAGAAGCACCCTCTGTCATAATGGCCGTAGTGGTTCGTTATATATCTCTCACACTCGGCTTGCTACTGATGGAGTAGCCCGCGCTTTCTCATTCTTTCAAGTGGCAAGCACTCTAGCGGGCTGGGCTGTCGTATGCTGCCGGGTGCTGTCGTCGTCGCTTGACGTAACGCAGGCAAAACCACATTTAGCATATTGAGCGCGCGCGCTCTCGCGCCGAACAGAAGTCGTCTTCGTCTTGTTCTTCGAGCGCCTTGACGATGATGTTAAGTGCGGACATTACTACTAAGTATGACTAGGAAAACAGCACAACAGAAACTTTGTATGAAACTTGAAGAGGAAGCGAGCGACAAAGAGAAACAAACAAAAGAAAAATATAAAGGAAAGTCGAAATAAACGGAAGTGAAGAGAAAAATACAGAAACACTAGAAAAGAGAGAAAGGAAGAGGAAACCGAAGAGAAACAAAGAAGGATACAAGAGCCGCACTTTTTTCAGGCTTGTTTGGCTCCCCTAGTGCGAAGCTGCTTTAGGTTTTTAGGGGCGAAGCTTCTTATGGTCCAGGCTTGTCCCTCCATCGCTGTAACCAGCCGATGATGCTGATGACGATGATGAACAAGAACTTTCCAAACCACAGAAATTCTCTCCTTTTAGTGCAACCAGGCAGGAAAAGAAAAGAAGTAAGTGGCTAAGAAGAGAAGAACACAGTGCACAGTGCCCAGTCTCCTCCTTATCTCAGCCAGTTTTTTTTTTTCTTTTTCTTCCTGTTCGCGCTAAAATAATCACGTCTGAGATACAACACCAACTAGCCGGAGAGGAAGCTTCGTGGCACACATTCTCTTTTGGCCAATCCCGCAGCTGGGGTGTGCGCTAATGTTCAAGGCTCTACTCTACTATTTCTGATATTGCGGCATGACACATGCGAGGCATAGTTTCCTAATATACACTAGAGGGAACTCTGGCGCTAGTGTCTATGGGAGCTCCAACGCACGGCGCTTCAGAGAGCACGGAAATGATTGGTAGTACACAGATTTGTTTCCGTGTGTGCTCGTGTGGCTTGAAGCTGTTTTCTCACAAAACAAAACCAGCAAATGTTTAGCACTTGCGCTTTACTACCTTATTCTTTTAGGCTTACCATTTCAACTCGGGTCGCGAAGTTCAAAAGCATTCAAAACGAAACCGAAACAACAGCAATAAACGAAACCACAAGTGCGATTTGCCACTCGCAAGTACGAAGACAAGACAAATCCGTGTACTACCCATAATTCCCACGGTCGCTAAACGATTGCAGCGCCAGTCTCTACTTTAGTTAATTTTTGGAAACTCTATGATGCAAGGTACCCACTATATGCCAAGACGATGGTGATGACGCTGATGGATATCGTGGACAATGACTCGCTTGTGCAGTATATGACTTCTCAATATGCTCTACGATGCATTTCGTATCACTGGAAACTTCACAACCACCAGGGCAACGTGCCGAGACCTCGTCTCTGCCAACTTCAGGCTAGATTTGATAACACAAAGCAATAATGATGAAGACAATACGAATTTACAACTCGACACAATATACCATTTATGACAGATAAACATTGCATATTACTGTCCATCACTTTACAGATGGGTAGCGGGTACCTCGCTTATCCACAGAAAGAAGAATAACTGCGTTGTGGGTGCTGCCCCATTTCAGGAAAAAAGAACGCCATTTATTGCGTAGTCGATACCTCGTGGAAAGCCAAAACTTCAAACGTAGATACCCTTGCCCCAACACGAAGCTGCGCTCAGAATTCACTATAGACAGTATCGCAACCTTGGGTGATTCTTTTTTTCGTCAAAGCGTATAATGAAAGCGCAAGTACGCGGTGCAGTACTTCAGGGTAGGATGACACGAGGCAGTGGGTAGAAGGACGTCTTTCAAATGAGTGTCCGGGAAGCTCGCGATTGAGATCTAATCCATCCGGGGTGCTCCTCTTCGAGAGGCAGTTGTTCGCTGCATATGGGAAAATTGTTCTTGCTTGTCATTTTCTTTGAGGGCTTCAGTAATAACTTTTTGTGCTGGGAGCTCAATTGTTCTCCAGCAGTGATTCTGCCATCTTTTTTTTTTTCCTGGTTACTACGGACATGGTCGTTTCCTTTACTCCTTAGGCTAAAGGTATAAAAGCCCTAAAAGGTTGATTTTTTTTCTGCTGCCGTCGCAGCTCAAGAAAAAGTAGGATTACTCGAAGGCAGGACAGGTATACGATTTTAATTACGTGCCTTGCGTGTGACGCGAGATTTGAAAATTCTTATTGTTGGAATATATTTTATTTATGGTTGGCTGAACCATCGCTGGTAAGCGGCGATTTAGTGGAACGTCGACCAAATAAGTACGAGAGCTCTTCTTTGAGTTGATGTAAAGATAAAATGCACTAAATGTCATCTTGCTGGCTCTCTCTCTTTATCTTAAAACGTCCGAACTTTAGTGAATTTGTCCCTCGGTTGCGGAGAGAGTGGTTTTAGTTTAAATTGCTGTCCATATTGGTGTTTTCATTATTCCGGAAGCGGTATAAACATATTTTAAGTCTATAGGTTCCAGAGAAGTACAGATGTGGGTACAAATAAGTAGGCGAGATTGATTGATTGATTGATCGATTGATTGATTGATTGATTGATTGATTGATTTTTACCTATTTAGCAATACTGCAGACCATCACGTGGTTCATGCAAGAGAGGCTGTGCTAGAGTATCTTAGGCAAAGAGTGTGAAAGAGCAGGACTGAAAAGGCATACAAACAACCACACGTAGCGCTCTCCCTTTACTGCACTGGCCTTTCGCTGTATTCTTACAATATGTTCAACAAACTAGTCGACGAGTTCACCCTGTACAAGAGATCAACGAATGATAAGAACATCGCCAACACAGCGAAAAAAAAAGAAAATAAAAAAATCACCGCCATTTCCGCAAAGTGAATTATGTTCGAGGAGCTCACTCAGAGGTGCACGGCGAGTTTGTTGGCGAGACCATTTCTGTAGGAAGGCTTGTAAACGAGCCGGCGCATCATTTGTACGTCGAAGGCAGCGTTATCGGGCACGTTCAGTGGCTGGCTCTGCACAGTGTGGGCCTCGTAGATATGCACGTTAACCATCTGCTCGTTTATGCCACACTGGCCGCTGCCGTGAGTGAAATGCATAACGCGCATAAGTGGTTGACGTGGAGCTATCAGGCGCTCTTCAACGGGGCTGAGAGCAAGCAGGTGAGGATGCTTGGGAGGATATGGGTACCCGTACGTAACACTCATTGTAGAAACTTGTCACGATCTGCCGTGCCTACGAAGCGACGAGAACGAAGCGGACGTAGTCGTGAGGAGGCGAGCGCGTGGGCCATCGAAAGCCTACTTCTTGGGTGGCGGCGTGCCATCTGGTGAACTTTGTCGGAATTACCGTAGAGGCAACTGGAGCGGCGACCGGAGAAGTGCACATTGGCAACACTGGTGTACACGCCGGCGGACGCCGGACATGGCGCGAGCATATGAAGCTTGCCGAGCAAGCTCCTAAAAAAAATTCGAGTGAGGAAAATAGAAATACAAAAGAAACATCTAGTGCAAGTTTGGTTTGAAGTTACTGCGTTTAAAGATAGCACGAGGCTATCGGCAGCGGCCGCCTTTACGAAATCGGCGCGCTGCTCGCACACGAAGTAGGAATTGCGACACTTCTTCGCGCTCGTCCTGTGTATACATGTGCGTTCATTTCGTGCGCATTTCTCTTTGAGCAGCGCGCTTGAATTGTCGACAGTTAATAGTCTTCGCTCGTCTTGTGTATGCTCGTTTCGTGCGTGTATTCTGCTTGAGGTGCCCTCTGAAATTTCGAGCTGCTTGTCATTCTTCGCGTGACTTTGCAATTCCTTGCTTCCAATGTGGAAGGCCCTGGTTACTTTTTTTACTATTAACTGTTTATGTTGTGTCAGTCACATAGTTTGCTGCAATATTTACAAGAGGGAACTCTGGCACTGTGATCGTTCAGCCACCTTGGGAACGATGAGTGGTGCGCGAATTCGCCTAGCCTTTGTGCTTGTGGGCATGGAACGCAGTTGTGGCTGTGTCTATTGTTGCATTTCGGTTTTGTTTCGGTCAAGAGAATCGACCGTTGTGAACTTCGCAAGTGGATGTGAATTAGTGAGCCAAGAAAGGTTAAGGTCGTGAAATGAAACTTCTGAACATTTGCCGAACTTTGTTTTGCAAGAGTGTCTCAAGGCCACACGGAGCTGAAAGGCCGCAGTTTACACAAATTCGAGCAGTACTCATCATTCCCATCCTGGCTGAGACACCATGAGTTGCAGTTCCCGTAGACACTAGCGCCAAATTTCTTTCTAGTGTGTTATTAGAAATTGCTGTGGTGACAGTATCATTGTGTCACCGAAGAGGGGTACGCTGATGCATTCGGTACAGTGAGCAGCGAGAGTGAACCGCTTCGACTCTCACTATCGACGTTCGTGTTCCCTAGGACGAACGTAACGCATCGTGTGCTCTGGCCAGTGTAAGTTTTTTCCGCGTGATAATGGTATTGGACGTGCAATATAATAAATGTATTTCAAACACGTGCTAGTGCTATTGATACGAGTGATTACGGTTTTTATACAAAATATTACCAAATGTGCTCCTTTCTTTTTATTTTTATATTTCTGCCTTGTTGCACATGCAACTGCTGCCTTGAGCGAAACCTCGTACAAATGACTGGTAGATTTAGATCACTTAAAAACCTTCTGATGCGATTACGAGCACAACGCGAACATTAGAGTTTGTTTTGGAACTTATGCGGCCGCTAGCGATAACACTGGAATTTTCAATGGCGCATGTATGAATGCCGACGCGCTTCAGCGCTTGGCAGATTATCGACGGCCTACACTCTGTTTACCAATATGAGGGCGCAGCGTGTCTTTCCTGTAAAGTGTTGTTTTGTTTTCCGGGTACAGGTTAGCCCCAATAAAAAGTTGTGTTGAAACACGCCGATTGCCTTCGTCAATGGCATGACCCCGCGGGACAGTATGATGATGGCATCGATACGCATGATAATGGTATTTGATACAGAATTATAAGCCGCCATTCGCGCTTGCCAGGTTTAACATATTTGCCAGAGGAGACCACCCAAGAACTCTTCGACTCTCAAAGAATGAGGGCGGAAGAGAACCCTGAAGGATCAGGCTTCTGCGGTTGGCAGGCAGCGCATGCGGCAAAGTCTGTCTACGCCGGATCCTGGGCCCACAGTGACACGCGCTCTGCCGCCACCGGCTGGGTCCGGGGCCTCCCCTGTTGGTCTGGGCCTCGCCCACCCGCCCGCACGACAGGGCTTCATAGCAGCGGAACCGCAATCCCCGTTTCCTCCTTTCCATCAGCTTCTCGGATCTTTCTATTCCTTCCCTCAGAGTTTGTGCCTGAGGCTTCCGAAGCCTACGGGTGCTCTCTCCATCCCTTGTTTTTCTTTGGTTCCCGTGCGTCGTCTGTTGCTTTCTTATTTTTCTGCTTTCTCTTAACTCATCGGAGCTGGGTTGAGAGAAGGAGTTTTGTGTGTGTTTCTGTGCGTGCTCGCGCGTATAGTGGGAGCCGCTGCCGGCGTCTACTGCATGCTTGCTGGCGGAGCTCGCCACGGGGCTCCTTTCCAAGGCGCGGGTCGCGGTTCTTCCTCCCTCCCTCCGCACAAACACACGCACTCAGTGCTGGAGCGGCACTTCTTCCGCACTAGAAGCGCTCTTTATCCCCTCCCTCCTTCGTTCCACTCCCACCTTCTCATTTTTTTGCTTGCCGCTTCTTTCTAGCGCGCGAAAGCAGCCCGATCCTCGGCGAATACGGCTTCCCCTTCGCTCCTTCTCTGCCGAGAGCTGTAAGAGGCCTCGGCCCTCTCTGCCTTCTTCAATCCTCGCCTCCGGTGAAAGTCGCACGCGCCTGCCTCCTCCTTCGGTCGGTAGTGTTGCCGCTTGCCCGACGCTGCTGCTGCCCTGTCTTGTTGTTATCGCTGTGCGTCGTCGCCGTCGGAGACGACGTGGGGCTCCCTGGGAACGTGCTTCGGCTCCGTCTTTGTTTTCGATAATGCGCCACAGTTCGCTCGCCGTAGATGCGAACAAACTCGCGACGGCTGCCGCGGCAAGCCACGCCGAACTCACGTCATCGCTTGGATCGACTGTTGTGCCTTGGGAGCAAATGCGTCGATGACGGAGCATCCCTGACGGTTTCGGCGACTGTTTTGTTGAGAGGGTAGTGCAAGTGGTTCTTACCCTGATTGGTGAAGCGTTGATTACAGTCGGTTCTCGATTGCTTGCGGTTCTTCGGTATGCTACGAACATCGAGCATCGCGAGTGACACTGTCAACGACATCCAATGGCCTTTGGGTCATGCATTGTCAACTCTCTGACGCCATACGCTTAACACTTAAGTGGCCAGTTGATGTCGGAGGAAATGCGGTTTTCAACGTTTACGGTGCCTCGGGTACTTGTGTTTAACTACCTTTTGTAATGTGTCTCGGATCTTCAAGCTTGCGGTAGTGATGTGATGCGCCCTCGTCGGCCTAGGGTATCGCTACGTGGTGTAATTGCAAAAAGACTGGTTTAGAGTTGCCTACCGCGAGTTCACCTTCTTGGCAGCGCCTTCGTGTCTCGAGGGGCCTACTGTGCTGAGCGTGCTGCTAGTGATAGGAGAGACCCGGTGTTGACAAACGTCGTGGAGTGACAACCTCCCGAAGAAGCAACGTCGACGCGCTCTGACTTGATTTTTCGCTACAGCAAAGCTCTTTCCATATTCGTGTCTTCGCTGCTAGAGTTGGAGCTTTTTGTGACCAACTGCTAAGCGACATGGTTACACCGACGTGACGTCGCAGTTCTGTTGCTTCGCGCACAACTAAAGCGACGTACTACCAAAGCGGATTAGTGCATTTGAAGAACGCAGGAAGCAACGTGTTTGCATCGGCGTGACGTACCAGTTTTGTTCCCTTCTTCGCGCAGTTTCTTGGCTGGCACCGCCAACAGATATGAATCTCACACCAGCCTAAGGGCGCTGACGTCCGCGGAATCTTGTTTGGATACTCTGTAGTCCAAGGTGCAAGCTAACTGCTCGCATCTGGATCCTACTACTCCACCAAGGGAATATACGTGATGTGTGACCGATGTCATTTGCGATACCCTTTGTGGTGTTGTGATGTGCGCGCGGTGAAAGCGAAACCCTACGTGGAAAGCGTTCGTTAGTTTAACGCGTCGCTGGCAGTGCAAGGTACAACTTCAGTTCTTCGAGGCATATCTATGCTTCATTCGGTCTATCGCCTATAACCTAGAGTTAACCTAGAGTTTTTTTCGCGCAGTAACACCAACATTTATGCTCAACACTGTCGCACTCAATCCGTTTCAACGCAATTCTAACTGCGCAAAGAAATACGTGAGGTTCGTAAAGTATGAACGACACACTCTGTGCGGCGTAAGCTCTTCTTTTAGGGCAGCAAAAAGTCTCAGTTGTTACGTAAATGATATCCCGACGAAACTGCCCCTGGCTTTTTTCTGTATAGGACTCAGTCGCTCAAAATTCTCGCTTTCTCTTAAAAGTCAATTCTCCTCCGATTGATACGCCCCTAGTAACGTGGCCCAGGGTTCCACTGCAGTCCATCTATTTTTTACTCGACTTCACGTCGTCTTACCCCGGTGAGATTTTTTGCGCAGTCGAGCTACTTAGGACTAAACCCTTAGGCTTCGCAGGAAACATCCTGGAGTGTGCGCGTTAACGTCGTCGGTCAGTACAATTCGTGACATCTCCCGGCGCGACAACTGGAAATTCGAGTGCGGAGAGAGAAGATTTCCGTGTTTTTTATTCGGGCTCTTCGTTCAGTGCTGTGTGGTTACGCTGGAGCCGCGAAACAGGACCACCGCTGTGGGCCCGTGCTCACGTGAGGTCGATGGTCTATGCGCCCCCAGCAGAACACTGGCGTCCACAACTCTGGATCAACAACCACGACCGCGCCGCTGCTCCGACGTCGTTCTCGGCGCCGCAGCCGTAGGCCCGTCCATGTGGTGGTGGGACTTGCGCGGCTGCCTGTCGTCGGTGCCGGCCGCGTGCGTCGTGTGTCTCGTCCTGGCCAGCGCCGTCAGTGTCGTGCTCGCGTGGTCGACCGTGTTGGGCGTCTTGTTCACCGTGGCCTCGGTGTTCGGCCTGGCACTCGCCACTAGGCCTAACGTGCTTCCGTCACCGTCCATGTCATCGACGACGTCGGCTGCCTCAACTATGGGAATAAAGCCCACCATCGCGGCCGATGTCGTCGTCGACGACGATGAAGAGGACGATTACGACGACTTTGCCGAGAGCCCGTCGCCAATTTCAGCGCAGAGTAAGAGCCGCGGGTCCGGTCCCGGCTCACGCAGCGCAACGGTCGGTGCTCTTGGGTTGTCCCGGCAGCACATCATCCACCTGCGACGTCTCTACCGACGGCATCATGACCCGGGATTTCGGTAATGCTCGACTCTTTGTATGGCCGTCGTAAAGGCATTAAGGACACAATAGCCTAGTTGTGCAAAAGCGAAGCGCGTTTATTCCTGCAGTGGAGATCTGTTGTTCATTTCGTATAACTAGTCATGTCTTTCTTTATGAGTTTGAGTGTAGCAGTTAGCATTCAAGAACACGCTGCACCAAAACACAACAATTTTTCTGAACCGTCAAGAGCAACGACAGCCAATCATTCTGTAGCACTCGTTTTGGATGTTTGATTGCATAGCTGTCAACTGCTTTGACTGTTCATTGTTGTTCATCGCTTATCATTAAACTCTGTGATCATTCTTGGTTGGCATACCTTCTTAATCCCTATTAACGTGATAGCGTTGAAGATCTCATAAAGTATGAATTTCTGGGCTAGTTGGTGGCTCACCAGTTTCGATTTCGCCCCCCGTCAAGTTCGATGGTGAATATCTTGAACTACGTGCAACTTTTGTATTTTTGAAAAACTAGTATGAAATAAATTTGCATGCACTCCAACAGCGTCATGTTAACTTCAGCGAAATATTTCCGCCTCCACGTGGAGTTCGTGTGCTAAAACGTCTAAGACTTAGGATTTAGGATGTTGTAGGTTGCCAGTGGATCTAGCCCTACGAAATTCGCAGGCTATTGCCCCGCTAGGTTTTCCTTTCTATGATTGTATTGAGCGGAGCGCGAGCACTTCGGGAGCCTTACTGTCATACATTTTCAGAAAAATATATATAGCCTAGTCCTTCTCACTCCAGCCCCCCACCACGATATACTCTTCAGCGGCAATGGCTACGTTTGTGACGCAACATTTTACGTTACTTTGTGTCAACGTGTGACCAAAGGCGAGCAAGATGCATTGGTCATTGAGTGAGTCAAACAATCTGTATAGTCCGTACGTCTTGAATGAAACTCAGTGTTTTCGGGGACCATTTTGTAGAAGGCACTACGGTGTTTGATCATCGATTGCCGCGTTCCACAGTCGACGTCAGAAGTATCACTTATTTTTTCTCGAAGTTGATGCAACCAAACGCTAATTGCGCACACATTTGGGGCCTATGTTTTAATTCTTTCTATGTCAAAATGGAACATGACCAACTGCAGTAGAACGAAATATATAATTTCATGCTATTTAGAATTGATTATGAAATCTCACACAAAACAGCACATAATTCACTTTCTTTCTTTATATGCTATATTGAGTACCTTGGAATTGTGGTATTTAGCACCTCGGAATTATGGTCTCAACTAGTTTGAAAATCTCGTTTCGCAGAAATTCTGGCGTCGGCCTCGTTGGTTGTGAGCGAAAAAATCAGCTTTTACCGTAAGCGGAAACTAAAGATAGATGCAAATACAAAAAAAAAAATCGACAGATCACACGTACCCTGGGAATAGATGTTTTGAGAAGCATGTGGAAGAAAATGACTTATTTCATTGAGCGAAATGTTACGAAATGATGGACGCTAAATATGTGTACAATTGTTGCAGGGGCAGACATATGTCGAGCAGTAGCGCATGTTTCCTATCAGCAGTTGTTTACAGTTGTGTAAAGATTACAACAGCAACACAGGTATTAGCAACACCAGAAGCGGTAAGTTGATAAGTAGCGTTTGTTCTCGCGAGGCTGATAGCCTTGGTAGCCACCAGGCACCGCTACAAAAACAACTTCAGACGATGGCGCTTTACTACAATTGACGCTAACCTCACGTGACGGTTGTATTATAGGAGTACCTGTGTAATGTTTATGAAATTCGATATCCAGCACGGCAACCACAATTGATGTTTCACGAACATTAGGATCTATACTTGAAAGCAGTTTCGAGACCTGCCTGCAGCTCTGTGGGAGAATACTTGATTGCCATGTGGAATGCTGGGGTTCAATTCCTGCTGGGACCCTGATATTCATTTTCTTTTTACATTTGTCAGGTCAACGCTGCCGATGTAAGTGTTTTCTTAACGCCTTCCGGCTAAAATTAGGAATGTCTGTTCTTGGCGTTCCAGGGTAGACGTAAGCTGTCAATGACCGATGGTACATGACCGCATACCAGTGGCACATATGCCCACTCGTGTTATACGGATATGTGCCACACGTGTCTGGCGGAAATTGTTTAATGACGTACGTACGTGAAAAGATAGTCACAGCATTTACGTCATGACCACCGATTATAATATCCTTGTTCATCTAACCCTTCCAAACTAATTTGGGTTTACCCAAAGTTAAGTGGTGTTATCAAGACCACACAGATGTAAGCGGCTAGATAGATAGATAGATAGATAGATACTTAGATAGGCAAGCTAAAGGTATCCGCAGTACGCAAAGAGATGCTTCGTATTTGATAATACAAGGTTTAGTTTTAGTGGGAATCGAACTCGGGACTTCTGCGTGGCAACCAGGTGTTCTACCACGAAGTCACTTGAGTGTTCAATGTTTCTTCGAAAACAAGAACACATTATGAATGTTATGTACTGCGAAAAGTGTCATTAAAACATGCAATACTGCGTGGAAAAGGCACAGATGCACATCAGGCATGAAAACAGGTAAATTGCGCAAAAGTGGTTGTTTTAAAGGTACTGAAGCATTACAGTGGACACAGTCCTAACAACAGGGCAGGTGCACGTGTTGGCTTATGGACGCGTTGTGAGCACCATCTCGAGCTAATAAGGAAAGAATCATCACAAAAAAGCCGTAAAGTAGCGGAAACCTATTTTTTCTACTCTTGAAAATAATTTAATTATGATAAAAACGTAGCTCAAGCTCACAAGTTATCTTACGACCTGGCGCTCTTCAGCCATCAAATTGTTCTTGTGCCATAAAACAGCTTACTTAATCACAAAGAATGGAGGGGAGTTGAAGAAACTGCTTTAATTGTTTTGTTCAGTGAAAATATGCGGACCTTTCAACGAAAGCAAGTATTTACTTTTAACCATTGTCCCGAGGATAGTCTCCATCCGGGTGGATGAAAGTTTTGCCAGTGAATAATTGACGCTTCTTAACCAGGAACAGATTACAACTAGGCTGAACAGAAGTATTGTTGTTAACGCCCTTTTCGCGCATAAACACTAATCAGTCAATAAATTAGTCAATAAGTCGGTCAATCAGGGTGTTTATATTTCACTTCAACAAATACAAATAGTGAGATTTTAGGAGACGCTTGTGAAAATCATTGTCGGGTGGTCTTCACGGGTATATATATAGTTGTGAGATTAGCACGCCCAAGCGTCTTGCAAGCGAATACGCAACAGGGAGCTGTCGAATCGCCCTGTAGCCATCTTTCATTTACACTCGCCGCATAATGCACCAGGCATGACTGAACGCGAATCGTCGTTTGTGCCAGAAATAACAAATCCTTTGCCTAGACGTTCGCATGCATTCTCGTTGTGCATTGATCAACGCACCGAAGAGGCGTGCATTAAGCGGCCGATCAATATACTCAAATGCGCGCCGACTTGCACCTGTACTCTATCCCGCCACTACCGTTGAGCACTACTAAGGCTACGAGGTCCAACCGAGCCATACGCTTGTGCGGCAGAACATAGTTCCAGATATGATCACCTTGCAATTTGCAGGGCTGACACAATTGCGCTTGCTCAGCATGTGCTGCGTCGCATCGATGCGTAATCAAATATTCATATTCGCATAGATGTTGTGCGCCTTCATATGTTACATCACTAACCACCAGTAACTCTGGTTACAAATCAACATGGAAGCGTCCACGCAAACGAGGCTGGTGACTTCGATCTGAACTTGCGCTTTATATTCGACCAATGCGCTGGCAGCAATAAACAAATGGTAAAACGAGTCACCGCTGTGTTCCATCCCACTCTGAGAACAAAGCCTGTACTTTGTCATTATTCGCGACGTAAGGTTTTTTAGGAGCGAAGCTCCTTAAGGCGTGGGTCTGTACATCCTCCGATGTATCTAGTAGTATTAAGTAGCCACCGGTGGCACATACCCGCTCTAGAGCGGGTATGTGCTTCAGGGGATGCGAGATGAGAGATGGCGGTACTTGAAGTGCTCACTAAATGGACGCATGGACGGACGCATGGACGAACGGAAAAACAGACTAGCAGACAAATGGACGGATGAACGGACGCGTAGACGTACGGACGTACGAATGGATGGACAGGCGGATGGACAGACTCAAGGACGGATGCATGGACAGACTGACGGACGCATGGATGGATGCGCGGATAGTCGCGCGGACGGACGGAAGCAAGAACGAATGGACGGATGGACGGAAGCATGGACGGGCTGACAGACGCTTCGCCCCACTCATCATCATTCACTCCGTAGATATGTTGAAATTTGTTTTATTGACGTGATGTAAGGAGATGTTGGAACAAAAATTAGGCGCCGATTACTCGCTATCTTTTAGAGGTAT
The DNA here is from genome assembly GCF_013339725.1 of Rhipicephalus microplus. NCBI lineage: Eukaryota > Metazoa > Arthropoda > Arachnida > Ixodida > Ixodidae > Rhipicephalus > Rhipicephalus microplus. The sequence continues at coordinate 121,052,177 of NC_051175.1, read as the reverse complement.
CACAACACACAGCTCGTATGGTTCAAGTATCCAAGGTTGAGAAGTTCACAGCTAGCAGTGTGTACAATTATAACCACACAATGTACAATATATAACAGGAAATTAAATTTATGTTCGTTTAGCCGTGTCTGCTAAGCCTAACGCGCTGAGAATTCAATAATGTTTGTTGTAATTGGCGCAACATATTCACGAGCGCCAACATATTCCAAAGCAAATAGATGCGTCAGTTGAGGGGTGTAGCCAGGGGGTGGCACATCGAGCCCGTCCCCCCCCCCCTCCCCCGAATTTGTTTTCGCCATTGCATAGAGAGCGAAAGAGGACCATTTCAAAAGGGTGCCCTCCCGGAAATCAAGGAAGTGCCTCCCACCGAAAAAAGTTTGTGGCTACGCGCCTGCGTCAGTGTGCAACTTACGAGTCACACAGCGCCCGACAAGGGCTCGATAACTTTGATTCGAAGTGTACCCTCTGAGACAGGTGCAGCCTTTTTTTTACGGCGATGCCTTTTCATTCATTTAATTGTCATACGCGAGTGAGCCGACGCCAAGTAGACGCGGAGAAGACGACGCGATGAGGATGATTGATTGATTGATTGATTGATTGATTGATTGATTGATATGTGGGGTTTAACGTCCCAAAACCACCATCTGTTTATGAGAGACGCCGTAGTGGAGGGCTCCGGAAATTTCGACCACCTGGGGTTCTTTAACGTGCACCCAAATCTGAGCACACGGCCCTACAACATTTCCGCCTCCATCGGAAATGCAGCCGCCGCAGCCGGGATTTGATCCCGCGACATGCGGGTTAGCAGCCGAGTGCCTTAGCCACTACACCACCGTGGCGGGGCACGCGATGAGGATGAAGGCATGTGGACGGGCTAAGGGATTCTTTGGCTTTCGCAGTGCGGAAGGGAACTTCTGACATTGGGTATGCGCTTGAAATGAGTGCGACGTGCTTCTGGATGGGCCGTGTTGATTGACGCCCGTCGTTGCTTCTATTTAGCGAGACTGAACGTTCGTGCGAAGGATATTAAACTCCCCGAATATGGCTTGTGCCGAAAGAAATAGGGCTGGATCATAAAGGGGACTTACGAAAGAGAGTCGAGATGTGTGTTTATGCAGCCTCGTTCCGCGCAGGGCACTCTTGGGCGATCGTAGCTTTTATGGAGCGACACTAAAGGAAGTACTGCTTCATGAATTTGTAACCAACTGATAAATGTTGTGCATACTCATGATTTTTTTTCATTTGTGGCATTACTCACAAAAGCTTATTTTGGGCGGTCTTTCGCAAAGGTGATAAATACTTTCATAAAGAGTCTGCGAGACGATGATTGTTCGCATCTTATGGAGCAGAGAGAAGGAAAAAAATATCAGAAAGGTGGGGAGGTTAACTAGACAAACTCCAGTTTGCTACCCTAGACAGGGGAAAGGAGAATGAGGGAAACAAAGAGAGAGAGAGAGGAGATACAATTTGCGCATAACACAGACACACCGAACGCAGAGTTCAGGTTTCACAGGCGATCGCGCAGTGATGTTTCCCTCCCTCCTGCCAAGAATTGTAGAAGTGCTCGTGTGGCTTTAACGTCTATAAACCACGACATTATTATGAGAGGCTCAGCAGTGGTGGGCTTACGAAATTTCGACCACCTAGGGTTCTTGATCCTTTTCTTCCCTACATGTCCCCTTTCAATTCGCTACGGAAAGAATGTTTCTGCCCCGCTAACATTGTCGGCTATTTATTTGTTGGGCTAACTGTTGCCTTCATATCTAGTGGACCGGTTGCGGGTTTACCCACTGTGGCGCGCATCCGTTTTTATGATGGACCATGACTATAGGACACACCGTGACGACAGGAGACGCCAACACGGCTAGTCCCAAAGGTGCTTCGAGCCTATTTTACCTGAAATACGAGACTTCTGTTCGCGATGTACCCCCGAGCAAGGCATCGGCATAGGTCATTCACGCTGTTGTAAGGAGACGGTTTAGTTCTCTTTCATTTGTCTACATGAAATCAATAGCGTGCGCTGACGTGCGTTTCTATCGTTGTCTTTTGTGTAGGGCTGCAAGCGTTCGCAGCAGTGTGATCTGTTCTACTTTTCTTTGGTTAGTCGATTGCCCACTATATAAATCAGATCAATATAGCTATAGAATCACGCCTCTAACTCTTTACTTTTATGCTGTGCACGTTGTGCTTGCACTACGACGTTTGGAGGCCGACAGCATAGCCCTTCGCAGCAGCTGATTTAAAGAAGCCATAATTTACTCAGCGCACGTAAGAGGAGGCCCATCAACAAGCGTCAGTGTATATGAGCGCAGATAGAAGCGAGTGGTTTCCGGCGATGCGGGGCGCGGAAGCTGTGTTTACTGCGTCTTCCCATCAACCGTCACGTGCTTGATACGAAAATACGTAGGAGAGGAGGAAGAGTAAAAGCTTGATCGCGTTCGCAATGTTTTTTTTTTTTCTAACACTATGCGCCCTTGCGGTTAATATTTTTAACGCAGAAGCGGTGCTGGTGGGGTGAACGGCCACGGAAGAGCGAACTTTGCTGCGCGAACAGCGTCTACCTTTGTGGCAGGAACTGGCTGGGCGCCCTTCTTCGGCCAATCATATATAAACATTGCAATTCGGTAGCGCTTACCGAACTTTGATTTAGAGTGAGTGAGTGAGTGAGTGAGTTAGTCCCACAGAAGTTGGGTATATCTCACTAAGGATTCGTACCACTGACATTACTCACTACTGCCCTATAACTCGCCACTTCGCCCACGACTGTTCCAGCCACTCATTCCATTCAGTCCCACTCACCACTACGCTCACTACTCCCACTTCATTCCTAATTCATCCCCGCTTCATTCAACCCACTTCATTGCACTTCATTTGGTTTCAGTACACGCCACGAGCTTCACTGCTTCACCAGTGTCGGTGATATCGTCGGTTTTTAAAAAAAGAAGGAACAACCAGCCAGCTCTGCTTTTTTTTCTTATTTTTGCCGAACCCTATCGCTTTTCGAAAGAGATATATAATCTCTTTCGAACACTCCGCGTGCTGTTCACTGTCTTAGGCAGCAACATAAATAATTCCAATTTTATGGCTTCAAGCAGGGCAAACTTAAAACAACAAGAAAAACAAACAAGAAAAAAGTATTTTATTCTTCTCCGCTTGCCGCTCTTGCCTGCCGACTCTGCGCCGGCTTTTTTGAATGCGTCGTGTAATACAGCTGCATTGGTTCACCTTTTCGCTTCTCCTTCTGCTTGTCTTGTTTAGCTTATTTCTCCGGGCTGACAAGGTATACTGCGCCTTACGACCTGAGCGGTCGTGGGCCGTCCAGTCGTCGGCGTGAAACGTCCACGAGTTGTTCGCGTTGTCGCTCGGCAAAAGTGCCTCGAGTCGCGTAATTGCCGTGTGTGTGTCAGTACGTCTCGAGAACCTTCATTTAACGTTCTTCGTGTCAGGAGTGTTGTTACTGGAGGGGACAAAGCGAAGGAAAAAGGAGAGACACTGTCTGACGTGCGAAGTTGATAGCATTAGCGTTTCTTTCAAAAGGGTAGCAGTAGTCTTTCACTTCGTTTCGATTTCATTTTGCTTGTCATAAAATGTCCACGCAGGGGGCAAAAGGCGAGTGTGTGTCTCCGGACTTGGTTCACTATTCTGGAGACACATCGGGCAGGTACAGCGAGACAAAACGTAAATATATACAACAATAATCAAACAATAAATAAAAGGGGAGCACTGGAACATGATAGGTTTCTCGGCAAAAAATACTGATTCACTGTGATCAGCACAATCGACCATACATTCAAGTCCATCAAATCTGGCTTCTGGTCTTTTTTTCTCCTGAAAACTGGATTTGATTATGAGGCACGCCGTAGCTCCGGAAATTTTCACCACTTCGAGTTCTTTAACGTTGTCCTTTATTTAGGTGCACGGGCCTCAAGCCTTTTCGCGTGCAGCACCGAAAATGCAGCGGCCTCTGCCGGGATTCGATCCCGCGACCTTTGGGTCAGTAGTCTTGCACCACAACCACGAATCACCGTGGCGAGGCACAGCGCGTTACGACCTGAGCTGTCGCCGCTGTTACGCGTCGTCAAGTCGTCGCGTCAAAACGTTCGCCAGTCGTTCGTGTTGTCGCTCGCTAAAAGTGACTCGAGCCGCCTTATTGTCGTGTGACCATGCAGTATTATATAGAGAACCCTCGTTCGGGCTTCTTTGTCTGCAGAATGTCGTCGCCGGAAAAGTGGAAAACAAGGAAAGAGCAGAGCGTGTGTCATATCTGACGTGCAGTGTTGATAGCATTGAAGGGCCTCTCGCCAGCTTCCGAAAGTAGAAAAAAAAAAGAGAGAATTGTTCTTTTCTGGCGTTCCTCGTCTTTGGCGCACTTTGTGGGGCAGGAACAGTGATTCCCGAAGCCTGTATACATTACGTAATATCTATTGGTCCGTGTACGTGAAATATCGGACGTGAATTGTCTACTGCACTGCTTTCCCATTCTTTCTTGTCTGCCATGGCTGTCGTGTGCGATCAACCGATGTCACTCCATTTTGCTTCGTGTTTCAGTCTGCGCAAGCGACGATAACAGCGTGCAGCGGACGAGCGCGCAATTTCTATTGTCTCGAAACTTAGTGCTGCATTGCACGCGTGCTTTTAAGAAATGAATGGCGATTGTTATCGCATGTTCGAAGGGCAGTGAAGGCGAGGAGTAAACTGCATTCTCGCCATTGAACGCGGCGTGATGAGGGGCCCTTTAACGTTCGTTCAAAAAGGTCCCGCATCAGTTGTGACAAACGGAAACTGGGTGGTCAAGGTGGTAATGCGGCCTGGCTGGCTAAAGTCACTGGCATTAATTTCGGTAGCGCAAGAAATAAAGACGCAGAAAAGAAAGTACACATAAGCAGTATGGGCGCTTGACATAAACTGACGTCACAGCAAGTAAATATGTAAAAAAATCCGTTGGACAAGCGCGCACGCGCAGTATCGCACAATGGGAAGCTCTTTATTTCGTACTTCCAACTTCACCGCATTATATGTGCAAGACATGCATTCAAATATTCAATCTCTTTCTGTGATATAGCAACCGAAGGAACACTGGCGCAGATAATAATAATAATAATAATAATAATAATAATAATAATAATAATACTTTTTATTTCTTCAAATAAAACAGTACATGTGACTAGGCCTGCTAAGGCCAATTGGTGGCTTGAGTGGCAGAGCCTGGCAGACAGCAAAAAAACCGGACGCGTTACAAGATTGTATAGGCCTAAGAGAGACGACAGGACAAAAAACAACGTGCATATAAGATTAGAAACAACAAAGCATATAAGCAATAGTTACAAGCATTGTACAATATTTACAGCAATTGAAAGTGAAAAGGTGTAAAGGAAAAAAGAAAGAATTAGAGCAAATGCTTCTTAAGCAAAGTAACACACTGGATAATTGTGCAGCATCATGCTTGCGAATGAGTGTATATGAAATAACACACGACACGCATTACAATTGTAGACAGATACGCCGTAGCAGTTTCTTTCATTTGTATTTTGTTTTTGCGCGAAAAATGCTGGGGGAAAGTGCATAGAAATAAGTTGGTACATAATGGGCTCGTATTCTAGTTCCATACTTTGTCGAACACCGCGGCCTCCAGTAACGTACTTTGGGCCTCAAAGAACGAGAAGTAACATACGGAACCAGGAATTCTTTGGACCAGAAATGTTTTAAAACAACCGTTTGAATTAACAGATCATTGAAGTTTGGCATAAACAGCGTTTTGAAAATGTCTTTCTCAGAATTAATGTTCAGGTCGTAAGATATATTTTTTTTTAAATCTAGCGCAATATTCTGTTTATTCTATTGTGCCAACGGACAGCACAGTGTCCGTAAATGACACTGTGCTCCGGATGTATTAGATAATTTCATTCACGCTGATAGCAAACGCTTTTTTTTTATTTATTGTATCGTCGGGTTCTCGCTTTTCGAAGAACATGTGTCTATAGCAGTAAGAGCACGTACGCAGCAGGCGGATCCGGAAAGCGGATGCGGATTATCCGCAAAATGCTTGGAATGTGAAAACAGTGCAAAGTACCGAAGAAGAGACTCTCGTCCCTTTCTCTGTCCTTGTCTATTTTTGCGCTGTTTTTACATTCCAAGCATGAACCACCAACTGGCCCAACTTTCGCTCTTAGGGCTTATCCGCAAAAGCGGAAATTCCGCGGCTGCTTGCGCCGATCGCGCCCGCACCTCCTTTCTCCATACGGAAAAGTTGGCCGCATCGGCCGCAGCCAATCAGAGTACCAGACGCGCGCACGCAGTATCGCGTAGTGCTCCAAGAAAGCGACAAGTTCGCCGTCGTTTCGCAGATGGCTCTGACTCCGCGGCGGAGCGTGCAGAAGGCAACACGGTCGTTTTGAACAGCCGCGCGTCCTCGCTTCCTCGCCGCTTTTAAAATCCGCTTGCCCACTGGCGCGTTCCGACTTCGGTGTGAATCTGCTTTACGATTTACACGACGAGCAAGCAAGCCGGCGCAATCTGCCAAGCGGCCATGTTCTCGTCTGTTGAGAGACAGAATAAAAAGTTTTTTTTTTTTGCTTTTCTGCGCGAGACGATCAGTGGGTTGTGTTATAAATTCTAAGGGAAAAAGCGAGCATTTGCAGAGTATTCCTGCCACGCAGCAATTACTGTCAACTGCTTCGCGGGCTTTCCTCGCCCAATCACCATGGTTCTGTTAGTTCGCGGTCACGAGTGGGGCGCGCGTATGCAGGGCGACATGGCATTCGAGATGAGACAGTGCCGACTTTAGGGCTTTCAAGAAAAGAACCGCGAGCCAGTCGGGGGAGGATTATTGTTGCGTTGCAGAACTAGTGCCCAAATACTCCAATTTTTTGTGTTTTCAGAATTATCAGCAGGATGGTGCAATGCGCGCGCGGCGGCTCTCATCTCTCACGCGTACTTTGGCCCGCGTAGAGGAGGGGAGTGGACAATTTTTCGCGCGCCCTTATCTCCCGGTGAAGAGGATCATACGTTTTGGCTGGCGTTGGGCTTGCACTGGTACGTTTCTGTTGTTGCTACGACGTGCTCAAAGGTCACTGCAATCGTTGCACAGCCTCCGTTTGCGAAAAGGGCGTTCTTTTTAGACACAGCCAAGTAACAACTGAGACGCTTGTTCGCGTTCATCTGTTCCTGTGAGTACGTTTCAGGTGTTATTTGTGCGTGAGAAACACGGGGCACGTTTCGATCTGCTTGTCATTCTGCGTGTGACCTTCCAATTTGTTGCTATCGCTTTCATTGCTTCGCCTTTGCGGCAAAGCTGTGACTTTTTCATAGAGTGATCTGAGATCGAATTTGCGCCATCTAGAAATACACCTGCAAACGCTTCTTTCCGCGTGCAGTAAACTGCATGAATGTCCATCGAATCTTTCCTAAATGTATTCCTAGGTGTATTCCTAAGTGTATTCAGGAGCGCAAACGCACCTGCAGCAACGGACCGTTATGTTCCCTTCCCCTCTCTCAACACACCGCTACCTGCGCACGTGTGTGCGTCTTTGATTTCCGCGCGCCCGAAATGAGTGCCAGCTAGGGACCGTGGGCACCTCTGTATAACTCGAAACTTCTTTCTCTCTGTTTTTTTTTTCACACGCTGTTGGCGGCTACAGCGCAGCAAGGAGCTGCGTAAACACGTTATTTGATTGTGCATTTTCTTCTTTGTTAGCTTGAACATCTCACTTAGAACAAACGTATTCACGTAGCTTTTTGCTCTCTTACAGCCTTCACTTTGCTTGCTTTTATGACAGAACTGTTGTATTATTGTCACTTTTGATGTAACTCCATCATTTTAACTGTTCTCATGCATTAATTTCATATGACTGTTCTGTGCGAACAGGGAGTCGGGACCCTTTTGAAGCCGCTTGCGTGGCTTTCAATTCCGTTTCCTTTTTTTTCGACGAAGGGAAATGAAGATGAAATAATGAATTCAGTTGTCATCTCACGCGCAGATAATAACTTCATGAACACCACGTTAGTCAACAATTACTCATTTTACGAAACAATCTACTGTTTATGTAATTGTTTTGTAGTGTTAGAGAAGTGCTACTAGTTTTTCTGCCCGTGCTCTTCTGTTATACACAGATTACTGATGGTAAAGTGGAGACAATGAATACCTTTGACACTCCGCTTGTTCGTGCTTGCCACGTGAAAAAAAAATTGTTTTCATGGCTCAATCACTAAATAGATGGCTTTATTTAGTTAAGTGAGTAAATAAGTTTTTCTTCTTTCTTTTTTCTCGTGCAGGTGAGTGATATCGCCTTCATTATCGTCCCGGTTCATGCCATCGTAGGCCTGTTCTTTTCTAGCGGTGGTGCTCACCGTAAGTGGGTTATTGCATTTTTTGTGTGTGTTTCCAGAAGTTCCATGCTTCCACAAAAGAGTGTGTCGCTTGCTGTCAGTAATGCTTTTGAGCGATTTGTTTTGTAGCATAAACACAAAAAAGGGGCGACGGGGAGCATACCCCCCCCCCCCCTCCCGCTTTCCTTTACTTCCTGTCGTCCCCTTACTATCACAGGTTAAAGGACGAGTGAGATCGATATACTTCTCTTTCGATCGATCGAGTCTATCGATCTCTAAGATCGATAGACTTCTATTCAGTAAGTATAGTTGTATCAACTGCGCACAAGAAAGGACGACTTCGCTATCGTGTTCTTGCGGTTGTCACGTAACCAGCTCGAACACCGCAAGGGTTGACTTTTTCCTTCCTAGCGAGTCAATTTCTCTTCTTTATTTATGGAAAAACATGCGCAGAACCACCTTACTGCCGGCAAAAGAAGGCTGCCGATGTTTTAAAGCATCCGCTGCCCTCCTTCGCTTATCTTTATTGACCCCTTCAGGCTTTGTGCGTGATGGTCTTGACCTTCATGTGTTCAGAGATGACTAACGTCTGAAGGCGCAATGACGCCCATATGGTGATGTATTTTATTTATTTGTATGTATTTATTTATTTATTTATTTATTTATTTATTTATTTATTTATTTATTTATTTATTTATTTATTTATTTATTGTTCGCGTTGGACCTTCCGCCTCTTCATCGAAGGCGACACCTAAAAGAAGAGTCCTTTCGTCAAGTACCATCCAGCGTTCTCGCGAACGTGCGTTGACTTGTCTTCGGCTGTCGGGGAAACGTCGAGTCGGTTCACGTCCTCAGCGTTAGGTTTTCTACCGTGAGTCTGAAGCCTCCTACCCTTTTTTTGACGTTCCGCAGAGTATAAACGCACCCGCAGCAACTGCACTTGTTCATCAAAATTTTGGTGCGAAGCACCGAGCAAAAAAAAAATGGCAGCATATCCACGGGGGTGAATGATGGAGAGTGGGGCGAAGCATCCGTCCGTTCATTCGTTCTTGCTTCCGTCCGCCCATGCGTCCGTCTGTGTGACCGTCCGTTGGTCCATCTGCCCGTCCGTGCGTGCGTCTGTTCGTGCGTCCGCACGTCCATCCGTGCGTCCGTCCCTACGTGCGTCCATGCATCCGCCCCTGCGTCCGTCCATGCGCCCATCCGTCCGTGTAGCCATCCGTGCGTCCCTCCATGCATCTGTCTGTGTGTCCGTTCGTCCATCTAGTCAACACTCCTAGTACCACCATCTCGCATCTTTTCATCATTTATTCCCCATATAGAAGCACCACCATCCAGCGAACATTCCAAGGTCTAGACGGGAGGTGGCACACGCACACTTCTTTACGGCTTGCGCTTCGTGTCTGCTTCCCACCTTTAACCACCTCGAGTTCATGGTATACACTAGTTCACTGTATTCATGGCACTGCGGCCCAATGCTCGCTAAACCTTTCTAAAACTAAGGAGGTTACGCCCAGCGAGTATAACGTAGCAACCCTTTCTTGTCAGATATTGCTCAATGTACATGTCAATGGCTGCTAATGGGGAATGAGAGACAGGAGAATTCGGCTTTTACTTAACGCGCACGCTGTGAATTTTTTATTGTTCAACAACGCACAGGAGAAATCTCCCACCGGCACCACCTTGCAGGTCAAAGCGTGAGACATGTTACGTACTACGACGAGTGACGAATGGGTGCCGCTCTAAGGAGCTTCGCCCCTAAAACAAAGGCCAGGCCTGCGGTGAATGCGCACTACATGCCACAAGAAGAGATGAATGAGCGGCCTTGCCCTTTTATGTGCGGAGCACTTCATGAGGCCAGGCCATCTCCTGCAGTCGTCGTCGCTTGGCATAACGCAGGCGAAACCGCGCATAGCACAGCGCTGGTAGGCACCGAATCTGCGGCCTTCCGAAGGTCGGAGGTTTGGTGCCTGCCGCAAGTTGTCCTTTCAGTCATTTTACTTTCTTCATATCGATATCACAATTACAGCAAGACACTTAAGAAACAGTAGAACTAACGTTCGATGTTCTATCACTGGCTGCATTTTCTGCTTGATCTCATTAAGGGAGAAAAACACATCCCCCTTTTTTAGAAGTGAAAATGTTTGTTGGTGTAGAAGTATTCAGCTACTTTTGAATCTTCATGGTAAGAAAAAATAAAGTACTCTATATATGTGTTCTTCAGTATTTCACGTCAAGAAACGCGTGCATAAGCCATATGCAGGTAGCTGACCTTGCAACAGTGCACGCAATATTCTCTGTAGTCTCGGGCCCCGTGATTGACGTCGCATTTCTATTTTGACGTCCATGAGTTACGGCCTTGTGAGCTATGAAGCGTTCGGAGCCTGCCAAGTTCGTTGCTTCAAAACGTCGCTGCATTATTTTTCTGCCGCGTGTTTCTCGAGTCTTCCCCTCTCGGAGAAGAGCCCTGGCAATAGCGGAACGTCGTCGACGTCGCGGGAGACTTCAAAAACGAGATTGACAGTTCTCGACGTTCGCAGATCTGCTCGAAGCTCGTTAGGGGGGCCACTTCTGACATAAGTCCCGCTTGGCGTCTTGGCCGTTCCGTAAACATAACGCGCACTCTCGTGTTTCGTTTTTGTACGTGTACTAGCTGTCAAAACCGTCGAAGGCCCTGCGTGCGTGACACAGAGGCCACTGTCGCGTCGCGTCTCCTGCATCAATGCGTCTTCGCTGAAGAAAAGCGTCTGTGTGCAGAACAGGGATCACGCATGAAACCCTGTTTAGACACATTATTAATTAGAACTAACGGACAATGACAATCAGTTTTATTTGAGTTTGTACCTAACAAAGAAAAACTAGCCCTTCAATATCCCTTTTTTTTCGTATATGAAATATAGAGTTTGACGGAGCCCCGTCCAGTCGAGAGCAGGAATTGTAGAATAAAAAAGAATGACAGCTGACAACAATAAAAAAAAGGAAGCACTTCACCACAAAACAGAACGTTTTGGTTCCCGCATGGGAGCCTCGTTTACAATTAAGGGTAAAAGTCAGATGCGTTTCTATGGGCTTATCGAAACGTCCTATCGAAACGTAACGCTTCATTGCGAACGAAGCACCCGCGCGGTAGCCGAAACGTCCTGTTTTGTTTTGTTTTTATTGTGGTCGGCGTTCATTCTGTTCTACAGGGAGGAGCTATCAAAGCATCAAAGCTGCCAGGTGCTAGTAAGCTAAAAGTAAAATAATCAACAGAAAATAAGCTCAAAAGATGCCGAACTTCAATTCGTTTGGGCATACTTGAAATTAAAAATGTTCTTCACATATGAAGGACAGTTAGAAAAGGACTAATTATGTACATGGAAAATATGCGCAGCCACGAACAAAAGAACATATTTACTTCTTAACAAGGTCTCCAGGGCAGTCTCATATTGAATGCACAATTTCCAGTGCATGAAGAAGGTTACTTCTATCTTGCTCCAGCGTATGTTTGACTTGAACACTTTGTCAAAAAACGTTATATTGGTAACGTGAGAATCTCTTAAATAACTATGCTGTCTGGAAAATGCAAATACCCCCCTTCCCCCTAAAAACATCACTAAATGAGATCAGTCACTGGAAAGTTCTACAAGCGACTTGGTAAAAAAAGAACGCTTACTATAAGCGGCGCTGGTAACTCTGGCAGCTATTCTACTTGCTCTTTCTTCGTTCACAAAGTAGGAAATGTTACAAGAGGCCTAGCAACAAAGCTATACGACTATAATGTCACCATAAATGAGTGGCTTACAAGCTTATAATGACGTAGCGTTAGCGTGATAGTACGGCATACGGAAGATTTTAGCGAACGAAAAAACACTAACGGAGAAAGAAGAGACACACACAGGTGATAATTTGCAACGGTGTTTGTGTTTATTCCAGAAACAAGTAATCACATACATAGGCACTATCGCTTTACAACCACCATGACTACACACGCTTTGCAAATGCATCTATTTTTGCATTGATAAGCTAACTCCTTACAGGAGAGGGCAATCGACAGTTTCAAAATCCTGTTATCAATAATTTAATCTCGGTTATTTCTCGCTAAATTTTTCATCGAAACATCTACAAATTAACTGTTGTTCAGTATCGTATACCTCATTCCTATTTGAAGACAGATTCTGCTTTATATATATATATATATATATATATATATATATATATATATATATATATATATATATATATATATATATATATATATATATATATATATATATATATCTGTGTGTGTGTGTGTGTGCAGTTTTTTTGCAAAATGTTCTCTGTTCTTAGTATGCGCTTGTCCTTTAGTTTTGTTCATTTTACCCTACGTTTTTCTGTTGTTTTTCATCAAGATTTACCAACTCGCCCAACAGTCTAGCGTTTTGAGGTACACAGTGGTGGCACATCCGTCTTGTGCCCTGTCACGCACCTCGCGTTTGTCTGTTCACGCGCCTGCTGTGTTCGAAAATTGACTCACCCGGCGCACGCAGTGTGACGCAAGCTGGTGTCGGTGAGCGAATTTCGGCCTTGCGAATAGGATAGGCTGGCGCGACTGGCTTGCGTGTGGCGACACACGCAAGCCAGTGAGGTGTGATCCAAACGCGGTAACACTACGCTTTGTGTGTGCGTGTGTGTGTGTGTGTGTGTGTGTGTGTGTGTGTGTGTGTGTGTGTGTGTGTGTGTGTGTGTGTGTGTGTGTGTGTGTGTGTGTGTGTGTGTGTGTGTGTGTGTGTGTGTGTGTGTGTGTGTGTTTTGAGGTTCTTGCCAGGGCGCACCACTGCAACTTCGCAACGTGCAGGCTGTAGCCGCAAGAAAATTAAAAACACTGTGTTTTTATTTATTTTGTGTTGCTTTCAGTCTATGTTGTAATCGACTAACTTTTCTGTTGTTGATTTGTGGTAGTTGAACAAATGAATCAAACCACGTTTATTTCGCCTGTGCCAAGTGGTGAAAAGTGCCGGTATAGAAAATGCGACGGGTGAGATTGCCTCTGCTTTAGGTGTGATGCACCTTAGGGTTTCTGCTCGTCAGCATCTTCTGCCTTCTACGTGTACCATGTGACTACATGACACAACGTTATGACAAGAGATGCCGGCAAGCGTATAGCACCTGAGGTTTTTCGCACCAAAAGTTACAAAATGGGGCAGCTTATACATTCATTCACTTGAGAGCTCAATCTCGCTTCGGCAGTTATGCAGCGGCAAACTATGGTTTGGGCTCACAAATATGTTGCGGTAGAACGAAATAGCGTCGATGTTAAGCTTACCGGCGAAGTCAGCATGTTTTACTTAGCCCCTCATTTATTTTGTATTTTGAATAGCCTCGACTGCGCGTAAATTATTCCCATGGCGACGGCCTCCCTCGCGAGAAGCGTGCTCGGTTGCCACTACGTCTTTCTGTTCCCCGGTGCCTCGCATCGGATGCGGCTCACCCGCCGTCTCCAAATATAAGCGTACGATAAGGCACTGCGTCAGCGTGACCGGCGAACGGAAGCGAAGACAGTGGTCGACGTTGTCTTCGCTGGCAGCCGGTGCCTCTCCATAATAAATGCGCACTCAGCGGAGAAAGTTGCTTCACGGACGCGCTGCTGCGTTCGTCGCAGCCGCCGCCGTTTCCATCCAACCTCTTGCCCGTCAGGTCGAACGTGGGTTTGCGCAGAGAACTCACCACGAAAATTTCGCCATGTATCCTTAGTTATATGGCTCAATTCTTTCTTTCTTTCTTTCTTTCTTTCTTTCTTTCTTTCTTTCTTTCTTTCTTTCTTTCTTTCTTTCTTTCTTTCTTTCTTTCTTTTTTCCTTGTCTATTTATTTATTTTCTTTTTCGTTCTTTATTAGTGGCGTGCCGATCGTGGTTCTCTAATTCTGATGACTTCGGCCGAAAAAGCTGCCCGTTTGTAGACACGCTGTTGCTAAGCAAGCTATGCTGAGGACACCTATGTACAAAGATTGCTGCTTGTGTAGCCGTGCCTAAATGCGGTAGCGTGTATATAAAAAGCTGGAAAGGAGTGACGCATCTAGGGAGGGGTTTTTCAGCTTCACTATCGTGATACTCGGGGAGGAGTGTTTGATTGTTTTGTTTTTCTTCAATATGTTACGTACCCACTCTGGGGGATTGGCTGAGAACACGACGTTGAGTCTTTGAAATGTTATTGTAAAAATGGTAGGTCTTTTAGCAAAACAATCACAGCATATCCACGGATTGAATGATGATGAGTGGGGCGAAGCGTCCGTCCGTTCGTGCTTTCCGTGCGTGCGTTCGTCCATGCTTCCGTCCGTGCATCCGTCCGTCCGTCCGTATGTCTGCTGGTCCTATTGCACACACTTCTGTTGGACGAATGTAATGTGACGAGAAATGGTAATGAGACAGTGCCATTTGTTTTACATTTCGGGAGATACTGTCGGTTACGCCTGACGCGGAACAAGGTTAGACTAAGGGGAGCTTTCCCCTTAAAAATAAAGAATTGAAATTGCACTATTACAAAGCCTGCAGTCTTCTTCCTTTTCTTCTTCCCTAAATGCCTGGTTTCAGCTCCCTGTAGGCCTCCATCGAAGGGTGTGTCATCTTTAGGTTTTCTTAACGTATTTATAAACAATTAGTATCTAAAAATGAACTGACTTTTTTTTTTTCTGAGGAGAGAGCCTGACTACATGCGTTAAAGACGCGGTCGTGCTGGTATAGATGTTTCTTTGGGCCTCATCAAAAAAAAAAGTGCATTACCAAGTAATCAGGACACCATTAAAAAGATAGAAAGGTGAAGCTCGGAATACTAGTTTATTTTTCTCTCCCTAACGCTCTGTCTTCATCTCCCATGCGTGGTTATTGCTCTCCTTTTGAGGACAAAGACGACGACGATGATGGTTGCCTTTATCACATGATATCTGCGGAATCGACCGAGAAACGAATAATTCATACATAAAGTGGTCACACGTGAATTGTGTGACTGATAACTTATGCAATAGGATAAATATATAATGATACTAATTTAGAAGCTTGAAACAAAAAATGCCCTCATTCAATTCAGAATTTTTCTGCAGCGAAACAAAGAACCCGGTGTCATTGACCTTATAAAGAGGCTTCTGAGCCTATGATTTTAGAAATTGTGAAATCTAGTGTAAGTCGACTAAAAACAGTTTGCTTTATTTGTTTAATTGAACGCCCCGTTATTTTGTTATTTCTTTCGTTCAATGATCTTATTTTTTTGTTTCTATTGCTCTCGTTTGATCAAGCTGGCCCCCTTTTTTTTTAGTTTTAAACCTGTCAAGTGTCTACCACAACTGTTTCTTCATTCGTATACCCACTTCCTTCCCTGCGCTTGTCCCGTCGTCTTCATTTTTCGTCGTCTTTGTTCTTCACGCTCTTTTCTCTCTTTGCTCTTCTTCCCCTTGTTCATCGAGTGCCTCGATGATAATTACTTATCATTAGCAGCAAAAAAAAACTAGTGGGCTTGGCGTAACGCAGGCAAGTTGACCTATAAAAATAAAAAAGGAAGTGAGTGTGAAGTGGAAACAGAGAAAAATCATTAGAAAACAAGACAGCTGGATTGATAAAGAAAGAGGAAGGAAATAAATAAATATAAAAACAAAAAAACACTGCAATATCTGGAAAAGTGAACAAGCGAGAAAAAGAGGAGGAAATAGTCTACCGTATAGTAACAAAGAAAACTGCCCAGCTCCGCCCTTTCTCCAGGTTTGGCACCCTTAATGTGACGCTGCCTTAAATTTTTTGGGGGGCTCACTTTTTTCCTATTTGCTTGTCTTGTTGTCCAGCAGTGTGCAATAAAAAATGCCGCTCTTGCTAGTCCCGCGTCTCACTCGTTCCTATATTTTTATGCGAGGCCACAACGGCCCCCGTTATTGCGCTTCGGAGGAGCGAGAGCTGTCTTGACGCTGGTCTCGTCGACCCCCCATCTTTCGCAAACGCGCGCTGAAACTTTGAACAAGCCCGATCTTGTCTGTCCCGGCATCTCCGAAGAATGCTGCGCGCGTGGGCGATGCGACCTTTGTTCATGTGGCGCGCTCGAAACAAATTATAGGTAGTGTTTGTTTTTTCTCTCGAAAACTTGAAGAGGAACGAGAGCCAAGGCTTAAAAGAGGAAACGCCGCACGCCAGCTCTTAACTTTTTGAAAATGCTTCTGCCAAACAAATAGTGGCGATGGCGCATTACTAGCTTTGAAGATATGATACTGCTGTAGTAAAAACTATGACCTAGTAAACGACACCGTAACAAAGTTACTTTTTCTACTTGCTTTAAGTGTAGAGCACTTTAGGAGGCCAGGCTATGATGTGCTGTCACATAGTGTCGTCGTCGCTTGGCGTATACCGCAGGCAAAACAACGTATCGCATAGCCAGCGGTGGCATATTGAGTCTTCGTCCTGTTATTTGAGCGAGTAGATGATAATATCAAGTATGGGTATTTTTGGGGGCCCAGCCTGTCGTATGCTGTCGTCGCTTGGCGAAACGCAAATTGAACGACGTATAGAAATAGAAAAAAATAAGAGAGGAAGCAAGCGAGAAATAGAAAGAAAAACAAACAAACTGAATAATAAGACTAAAAATATAAATAATGAAAGAAGACTGAAAAGCTAGAAAAGAAGAAAAAAAAAGAGAAAATGAAAAGAAGAAAATAAAACTGCGCACTTCCTTCAGGCTTGGCACACCTAGTACAGGCTGCGTTAATTTTACTTTAGAACTTAGCTTCTATTAGCGCGGCACATATGAAAAGGAAAGAGGAGGAAAGAATACAGAGACGTCAAGACAGGTAGGCGTTGTGTACGTGTTCTTGTTATCGTGTGGAAGATATTACATAGGACAGACTAAGCGGTGTCTTAATGATAGACTGCGGGAACATGCTTACAACGCGAGAAATAAACTTTCAGCGGGAGGGTTCTTGGCGGCGCACTGCAAGGGGTGTGGGTGCTCCCCTGATCTGTATAGCTGCACCGTTATCAGCCGGTCTCGCAATCAGCTGACACGTGAGATCAAAGAAGCCGAGGCAATAGAAAAAATGGGGAACTTGTGTGTGAGTTCACCTTCGATTGCTTTGACAGATAAGGAAATGACGTTTCTTGGGATGTCACCACGTGCAAGATGAGTCGTGTTTCTACGCATGTGTAAGATGGGTGTCGAGTGCATGAAATAAACAGTTGGAAGTTTAGCGCCTACCTGTCTTGACGTCTCTGTATTCTTTCCTCCTCTTTCCTTTTCATATGTGCCGCGCTAATAGAAGCTAAGTTCATGGATAACCAACTCGCCCGAGCCACAACACTTTTTACTTTAGAAGCCTTTCTATTTGGACGGGTAGGTGCACAATACATAGTTTTATTTGTATGGGGCAAATACTTTCTTTTTCATTATTTTCACATTTTAAACTGCGCATGCCGGGACGATATACAGCGAGCTCGTTCAGCACATCTTGTGGGCTCTTCCCCGACCATTGCAATTTGTTGTATTTGTTTGTATCGTGTTTTTTTTTTTTTGACAGAATAGACCGTGCGTGCACTATCTCTCTGCGAGTGTTGTACCCTGAATTTCTATATTGTAGTTCACCCTGCCTAGTATTTCGGTGGACGCTGTCGCTCTCTTTGCTACACACTTGAATTGTTTATTCACTTTTATATAAACAGTCATGTTTCTTTGTTGTCACTACGGCATGAAAAACCAACGCCCTTTTAACCATGCGATATGCGTATAGAATGGGTAGTATGCTTATTGTTTACTGTAGGACATTTCACATGTAATGATCACAACTCGCACAAGAAATGTCCTCGTGTCTGTGTCTTTCTTGTGTGTGTTGTTTTCACTAGCGGCAAAATGTCGTACATTAGGATGGATAGAACGGAAGACGCCTTCTAAGATTACCGATACATCTTGACCCCCTAGAAAATATGCCTACGCAGTTGTATACTACCAGCGGGCAGCGACAAAATTCTCAGTACAGAATCCTACATAAAAAAAGTCGCAAGGAGGTGAAGGATATACACGAATGAATGCACTGTGATTTAGACGAAGACCGGATACACACACGCGCACAGACGAGCACCGGCTTACATCTGAGTTTATTTGCTCTTCAACAGGCCCTTTTATCCCCATTCCCGCCTAGATCACCCAAAACATTGATAAGATAAACAAAATGCCACCAAAAATAATAAACATACTGTAAGCATTAATAATCGCATGTTCACCACCAGGAAAAAATAGTGGTGATACGCATCCTTGTACTACACAGTATATATATATATATATATATATATATATATATATATATATATATATATATCTTCACATTTTGTTTTTAACGAGCCTCAGTCTTAGCTTTCCTAGGCGACTGTTGTAGGCAATTCCAACCAGGGCACCAACTGGTACTCTATATTAGCCCTTGTGTTCCTAGTTATGTCTCTTCTAACACGACGGTGTTATATGCCAGTGTCCACCACGGGTTCAGTGACGTATTTCCGTCACGGAAATACGTCACGTCAAGAATGGGCTCAAGTAGATGATAAAAACTGCTTGATTGAAAAAACCTCCAACAGCAGAAGTGCAATGGACGACCTCTCGGGCCACTACCATAGATTCCGAATAGCCTATCCACTGCGCCACCATCACACACTCTGGATGCTTTACAAACACTCCTTGTTCAACTAGGGGCACCATTAATTCTAGTTTCCGCCTGACAGCGTGGCGTGCACAAAACGTCCATGTCTCTGACGCCAAACAGCGTCCACCCCAACTCCTCTTGCCTTTCTGGTTGCTATGCTTCTCAATCGTCCCTTTTAATACTTTCTCTTCAAGTGATGTCTGCTGCCTACGTTGTTTTTTTTTCTTATTTTCATTCCTGGAGCTCTGGCTGCGAAATCCTTAAGGATACGCTCGACGCGTGTTTTTTATCTTGCTCTTTTTATTCCTTCACGGTCCGAAGACTCCATCACTCCTCTTGCTCTCTCTTTTTACAGTCATTTTCACAGCGTACGTTTTTATTCGGCTCTTTTATACGCCTCACCCGGAACTTCTTGTATCTGCTTGAAGGCTTCCGCTTCCCAAAAACCGCGGCGAAAGAATTTTATCTACCGTCTTCGTGGCTCTACTTTGCTAGCTTCGGGCTTCGAAGCGTGTTGTATCGCAAATATCCGTTTCTCTTCCCAGCATGAAACATGCAAAGGTTTAAGCTCTTCGACGCGTATAAAATTGTGTGGGCCTATCGCTCTTCTCTTTATCTCTTTTTCTGTCACTCCGGCAATGTCACCGGACTCGCCTCGGCCACTAGTTATACGTCTTTTTTTTTGTGTGATTTCTTCTTTCCGTAGTGCATAGTGGCTCTCTTGTGTGTGTGTGTGTGTGTGTGTGTGTGCGTGTGTGTGTGCGTGTGCGTGTGCGTGTGTGTGTGTGTGTGTGTGTGTGTGTGTGTGTGTGTGTGTGTGTGTGTGTGTGTGTGCGTGTGCGTGCGTGTGCGTGTGCGTGTGTGTGTGTGTGTGTGTGTGTGTGTGTGTGTGTGTGTGTGTGTGTGTGTGTTCCAGACCCTTGACATATGATCACCATCTGTCTGTAAATTCAGATCACCAATTAGACTCATTGCCATGAGATGGCAGGGTGTCAAACGGAAGAAAATATATGAGTACAACCGAGAGAGAAAGAAATAAAAGGAAGAAACAGAGAGGTTAACCTAGAACTGGTTTGCTGCCCTGTACGGTGGTGGGGAAAAGGGTGGGAAAGAGGATAGAGAGATATAAAATAAATTTGAAAAAAATCACACGCGCACACATTCAGGTAGTTCCGATCACAGTCGTTTGGACAAGCCGGTTGAACGCAAGAAGCGCAGGAGTGCCTTCACATCCTTTTCTGCGACATAAAGTCCTCTCAGTAGCGCAGGGTTCTTTCTTCCGAAAGAGGCTGGTTGTCCAGTTCATCTAGTGCATTGCAGAGTGACTGTCTCTGCGAGCAGTATTGTGGGCATTCACACAGAATCTGTTCGTATAAGTGACCACAAGATTAAAAGCTCTAATCAAGAAAAGGGCACGAGAATATATAAAAGATTTTATTAGTACATATGATGACGTAGTGGATTAATCTTATGCAGAATAGCACACGGAGGATTGTAACCATTACAGCATTTTTTCTAGTGTCCGCACAACTTTGTTTGCAAATCTAGTGAAGTCGAAACAACAAAATAAGTGTAAGGTTTTGTGCGTGGTTATATTTTATTGTTCTTTATTGATTGCCGCTTTCGCATGCAGGTACTTTACGAGCAGCATCAATTGCTATTGCTGTATTGCTTTACAATAGCGTCTTTTTTTTTTTTCGAAAGCATAGGTTAGGTGAACTTTCAGAACCTTCGCAAATCTACCGTGCATCAACAAAAATTCTGTTGAATTTTTTGTGTATTTTTCTTTAGCAAAATTGTGGACGTCCCGCAGTACTTCTTTTCTCACTCCATTTTATTTTTTTTTTGCTTTACATGCAAGTTGTCCTTTGTTTCTTGTTCATGTTCGCGCTTTGTTCAACGGAAGCTACGTATTTTAGTGAGCGTTTCGTTATGGTGGTCTTCCTTGCAGTACTCGCTTGTCGAAGGAGAAGTGTGCTTTTAAGGGCAAGGAGATCCGGATTGTAAGCAACCGTGGATATCGGCCGTCCTACGTAGCGGCGTGTCTCTTAATGACATTCTAGTACAGCCACGTAAAACACCATAATATAATGTAATATGAGTCATTGAGTATTGTTGCCTGATTGTTTCGGCTAGCCGTGTCTGCGGCGTTGGAGCTCGCAAATGGCGTCGAAACGAAGAGAGCGCTACCGCAAACATTGAATGAAATTTTATTTGCAAGAAGAATACCTGAATTAATAAAGACATACAAAACATTCAGATTCTTAGCATTATGTTGGTTTGAATCCGTACAAAATGGTTAAGTATATGCATATATCAAATTACTGTTTGAACATTTTACTCCTTGTAGGTAGCTGAAAAAGCATCTGAATGAGAATTAAAAAAAAAACATTATTTCACGTGTTTACAATACGGTTTCAGGTTTACAGGAAAGTGTTTACTTTGTATTATTTCGACATGTATATAGTTCCACAAAGTGCAACGAACGCCAGACAGTGGTCTTTTTTTCATGTACACCGTTTAAAGAAGTGGTTGTAAGAAGTAGCCTACATTAACGAAAGCATTGCCTAAAGCCACTTTTCGGAGTGCCGCGGGACGCGCGCAGTTTTATAGAGCGTAGCTGTTACGCGTTCGGTTTTGCGTTGAGCGGCGTCACCGTGGCCCTCGCCATCGCCGTCAGTGGCATAACCGATATACCCGAAGAAGTAACAGGCAGACATGAAAAAAATATAATGAAAAAAATAATACCCGTACGAACGAATGGTATTCGATCGTGAACGCACTATGCAGCAGTCGAATATTTCAACACGGAACCACGCTGGTGCTTGAAACTCATTCGCAAAAAGACACTCATGCCAGGTAAGGAATCGCGTTAACCTATGTAATGTAGTGTGGCTGAACAGCAAAATAAAAACAAGCCATCACGCAGTGCTAGTTGCGCAGTGAGTGTGAAGTTTAATGCTTCCCGCCCACTGCGATGGGCTAAGCCATAATTATTCCTTGTCATCAGCCACGCGCAGCATCAACAAATTGCACGTAATATTTTACAGCTGAAAGACGAATAATGTCGTACTGGTTGCAGTGCTACTTTACAAACATTATTTAGTCGATACCTTGGGGATGGGCAAAACTTCGAACACACTTGGCCTTGCCTCCGCGCGAAGCTGCGCTTAGAATTCGCATTAGGTAGTATCATAATCGTGGCTCAATTTATCTCCGGCACTCTCCGACACCCCTAACGAATCCGGCGCGTCTTTAGCTGTGCTGGCGACTCCGTTGCGTAGAGCGCCGTGACCCGAGCCCCGGAGGCTGGCGTTGAGCCCCCATATTTGTTTCCACGAAGTGGCGATCCTCGGCACCCGGGAGGTGAACGCGCTGTCGTGTCCCGGGGTGGGGTTTAAAAATACTGCGCACATGCGTGGACGCCAAAAACATTTACCGTGGCTGCCATGGCTGCGTGTCGCCGCGCGCGCTGCTGTTCGTGCTCTGTTACTGGCCATAGAGTTTCCTGCAATTCTCACTAGGGGGAACTGTGCTGCTGCGATCATTGAACCACCATGAGAACGACGTGCAGTGCACGGATTTGCCTCATCTCAGAGGTGTGGGCAGAATTTTTTCGGGGGGGGGGGGGGGGGGGCGCTGAGGGTTAGGTTGTGGGATTCGCTGTCATCTTGAGAGGTAGCGGGAGGGGGGGGGGGGGGCAAGCGGATGTGATTCAGTGTCATTTTAGGCTCAGTATGTCTGCCATGGCACCGAAAATTCTGGGGGAGGGATGGAATGGGGGGGGGGGGGGGGGGGGAATACGGGTTCGGTGTGCCAACCTGGCCTATCCAGTGCCTACTCATAGTTCTTGCTGATTCTAACGCACATGTCCCTTTGTTTATAGCTTTGTTGTTGCGTTTGATTCGGATTAAAGACTGGATCAGTGAGAGCTTCAATAGCATCATTGTCTGTCAGTTCTCACTAATATTGTGTCTATCAAAAAAAAATAAGCCCCCAAGTTTACATTTTTCTTCGAAATTAAGTTATTGAGACTGAAAAGCTCGAACTGGTAAAGCGGAACTGCTGAGCATTTCCTGAACTTCGTGTTGCGGCAAACTGGAGGCGTGCAACACAGAGCCAAACGTAGCCGCAAGGACGAAGCTTAGACAAATCTAAATAATACCTATCGTTCCCATGCGGAAACGCCATGCGTTGCAGCTCCCATGGACACTCGAGCCAGAGTTCCCTCTAGTGTACGTATAAGAAACTCTATCTTACTGGCTTTTGTGGCCCCGCCGCGGTGTCTAGTGGCCAAGCTACTCGGCTGCTAACCCGCAGGTCACGGGGATAGAATTCCGGCTGCGGGGGCTGCATTTCCGATTGAGGTGAAAATGCTGTCGGTCCGTGTGCTCAAATTTGGGTGCACGTCAAAGAACCCCAGGTGGTCGAAATTTCCGGAGCCCTCCACTACGGCGTCTCTCATGATCATATGGTGGTGTTGGAATGTCAAACCCCACTTATTGAATAATCAAATCGGTCATTAATCGAGTGTTGTTTCGTGACAAAGCAGCTTCAAGCCACGCGAAGGCTAACGGAACGTAAAGTACGAATACTAGACAAATACGTGCATTACCCGTAATTGCCATGCCTGCTGAAGTTTCATGCGTGGTCGTTTCTATAGGCACGAGCGCCAGAGTTCCCTGTAGTATATTTAGAAAATTTTATGCCAGCGATGTACTGCAGATATCGGAAGTCGTGTTTTGTGATGAGCGCCGTATATTCTCAACAGCTGGTGGCTGCTTTGTTGGCTAAAATATTACTTACGGAGCCCGACCAATAATTCTGAAATAAATCGTAAATAAATCAATAAATAAATAATACAAAAGAAAGAAAAAAGAAAGAGACAGCTGGTAATGCAAGAGATAAAAAGGTGTAGTCGGTATTAGAGCGTCAAAAGTCGTAGTAATTGTTGCTGGTGACAGTGAGAATGTGCGAAAATTGTGGTGAAGGGGCACAATGGGCACAAGAGAAAGGTGTGTTTCAACTTCACTGAGGTGAAACTTGTGAAGGGGCCAAGAATGCAGCGTGTGCTGGTGTTTCCCACAACAAAATCTTTACTCTTTACTGTTTTACTTACCGCCGACCCGCTAACGCATTTGATGATATGACTCAAGAAGTGGTGTTTCAAATAAATTATCTTACCTTAGAGATACAGTTTCGTGCCTCTAGCTTCAGATGAAAAAACCTGAGCTCCTGGTGAATTTTGTCCGGGATTCTGACACTGCTGCTATACCAAATATAATGTTCTAGGAAATAATGGTGAACCTTTACCTGATTATGTGCAGATATACCCAATTTTTGCGGCGCATCTCCGTTTATAATTGACCGTGAACAAGACATGACGCACCGACACCCTAAGGTGCTTGGCCCCTAAAATTGTCTGCTCTAGTAGCGGGTCGTTGTGCAAACACGCTGTTGTAGATATTATTCGCGTGGGGGTCATCGCCTTGCAAATGCGGCATATCGCATAACGTAAAGAAAGGAGACGGCTAATCTGGCCTCGCCACACGAGCGATCGAAAGATCCTAAGCGAAGCTAAACTTTGGGCTTCGCACGCGACCGGGCGGCTAACGTTTTATGCTCACGGAACATCGCAACAAGAAGTCAGGGTCCCTCTGGGAACGCTATTTTGCGTTAGCGCACACAACCAGAAATCTTGGTGTGGTGTCTGAAAGTGGCAGGACGCCGCACACTAGCCACGCCCACTGTAAGTTACTCGCTTATTATTATTATTATTATTAGTAGTAGTAGTAGTAGTAGTAGTAGTAGTGTTATACATAATTAGAGCGTGGTTTTGGGACGTTAAACCCCATATAATATTATTACGCTAAAGTTTCTTTTGATTAACTTACATGGGTGAAAGCAAGTGGTATTTTATGCTAAAGCGACAGGTATAACGGCTCTTTTTATCTCTCTAGTATATTCATTCGTTGAATACATAAACGAGTTGTGAACAAAAAATTGCTGGAACGCAAATGTAATCGATGTTACCAAAACTGCAGAAAACATGATACAACATTAGTAGTAGTAGTAGTAGTAGTAGTAGTAGTAGTAGTAGTAGCAGTAGTAGTAGTAGTAGCATCACATGCCAATTGCAGAAAAAAAAAATTTGTCGACTAATGTGGCTGCATTCATTATATATACAAATACAGAATACAAAAGGTTAAGGTTGGGTGAGGTGCAAACCACAACCGCCTTCCTGACTACGCCGACGAAATTCCTGACCAACATTATTCTATATAGTGCCCATTAATAAGCATATGTTACCGTGTCTATTCGGAGTGTGTAAGCTTAATATATGCTTGTTAATATTGAATATAAAAACTGAAGGTATCATATTTTCTGCGGCTTTTGTGACACTGATTACATTTGCGTTTGTGCAATTTTTGTTCACGGTTCGTTTATGTATTCAACGGGTGAATATAATGAAAATATGCGAAGAACCGTTATACCTGTAGCCTTAACATTAAATGCATCTTGCTTTCACGCATGTAAATTAATCAAAATGAGATGTACCGTAATACCGTAATAATATTGCCGTACCGTTCTAATCTTATGAGGAGTTTAACGTCTCAAAAAGCACGATATGATTATGAGAGGCACTGTAGTAAAGGGCTCCGGAAATCTCCACTAAGTGGTGTTCTTCAATGCGCATCTAAACCTACCAACACGGGCTTCAAGCATTTTCGCCTCCATCGAAAATGCGGCCGCCTTGGAGGGTACTCCATCCCACGACCTTCGGGGAGACGTAGCGTAGCGTCCGTAAATGTTGAACAGCTAGATATCATTGCTAAGGCAGTGTAATGCCTTGTGACTACCTGTACCGCTCGTAATTCGCGCTGGATAAATAATACAGGTGCAACCGCAAGGCGCTTATTTTTCTGCAGTCATTCAAACTTTGCGCTCCACCACGCCTTGTTTTTTATGCTTCTCCCTCTCCTTTTTTTTTCCTTTTTTTCTTTATGAGGAGGTGGACGGGAGTGAGACTAGCGCAAATGACGCTCACCGAGACAGGTCGCGTCTACATGTGGGGGATGGAGCAAGCTGCTCGTTTCTGTTCTTAAAGCCCGTCATGAGATGGCGCTGCAACGCCGCTTCATGGGAATCGTGTGTAAGCGATCGATTTCAGCTGAGAGACGCCTTTGGCAAGGTTCTGTTGGGCAGTGTGGCAGCTTGGGCTAGTTGGTATGACATGACGATGGTTGTAGTGTGAGAACAGAACGACGACAAAGAGACAAGAAGAACACGAAGTTCTTCGTGTCCTTCGAAGGACACTGTCTCTTTGTCGTCGTTCTGTTCTCGCGCTACAACCATCGCTCTGTTTGGCGTTGCATATTTTGGTTGCCAGACTTTGGAGTGGTCGTTGCCAGACTGCCGCCAACTTTGACAGAGAAATTTGTCCCTTTAGTTGTGACTTCCCCGTGAGGGCTTTATGTCGTCCGTGGTGCATATCGCCTGGCGTGCATTTCGCGAGTGCGTGTGTGATGAACTTGTTCGCGTGTGCGACGTTGGCCGTTTTAATTAACGGAATGAACTGCGTGTTGCAGAATTCGGGTCACGTTCTCTTGCTGTGTGCGCAGCTGTATATATATATATATATATATATATATATATATATATATATATATATATATATATATATATATATATATATATATATATATATATATATATATGAAATAGATGATCAGAGTTTCTTCCGGCTACCGTAATAAAAGATATAAACTTCGAGAATAGTGCAGTATAGGAAACAAAACAATAAAATATTTATTTAATCCTAACAGTTTCGGCTAGTGGACCAGCCTTCTTCGGAGGATGTAAGTGAAATGATACAAGTTCCCGTAGCAGAGGGTCACCCTCACAGTTTAAAGACCCTCCAAAAAAAAGAGACG
This sequence comes from Rhipicephalus microplus, assembly GCF_013339725.1. Classification (NCBI taxonomy): domain Eukaryota; kingdom Metazoa; phylum Arthropoda; class Arachnida; order Ixodida; family Ixodidae; genus Rhipicephalus; species Rhipicephalus microplus. The sequence goes on along the minus strand of NC_051175.1, from coordinate 121,025,300 downwards.
AACGGGCGAACGAGGTAGCAACAGACAACAAGAAGCAGAAGAAGGAGAGGAACTAGAAAGGAGCGACGGAGAGCCGCCGGAAACGAGCGGGTAATTCTAGCATTGTTACTGGGTATAGGTAAGACGCGCCGCCAGCGGAGGCGACCAAGAAAAACGGAAAAATGTTGAACATGTTGCCGCTTACTATCAGGGGATTAGTTATCCCCTGATGAAGGGAGGACCCCCCCCCCCCCCGAAACTGTTAGGAAATAAATATATTTATCATTGTTGACAACGCTCCCGTTGGGCCATATTCCATACCTTCACCCATACCTTCACGAAGACTAACTGGTGGCGCATTGAAATATTACTCCCACTATATATATATATATATATATATATATATATATATATATATATATATATATATATATAGAGAGAGAGAGAGAGAGAGAGAGAGAGAGAGAGAGACAGTTATGGGTCCAAAACGAATGATATAAGTAAAAAAAGCACACTAACATGGCAATCGCTTTGTTTCAATTATGTAGTCAAATACCGCAGAGCAGACGTGCCTGTGGCTATAACCTAATTTAGTGCTGCCAAACGATAAAATTATTGCCACATTTACTTCTAATCCTAATTTTTCAAGTGGAGCTGCCAGGCATCTTTTCCGGTCATAAGAATATCGGTGACAGAATGAAAAGAAATTATCTATTGTTTCCATTTCTTCGCAAACCTGACTTAAAGGTGGTGCCTTTACACCAACTTTATGTAAATAATAATTTTGTTGTGAAAATTCTACAACGCAATCTGGTAGGGTATGAGGTACTCGGCTGTTGACTTGCAGGTCGCGGTATCGAATCCCGGCTGCGGCATCTGCATTTTCGATGGAGCCGAAAATGCTGTAGGCCCGTGTGTTCACTATTGGGTGCACTTTAAAGAACCCAGGTGGTCGAAATTTCCGAAGCCCTCCAATACGACGTATCTCATAATCATATGGTGCTTTTAGGACGTTAAACCCATCATATTAATCAAATCATCAATAAACCAGTGGCTACATGTAGACAAATGTATCGCCGCTCCACGCATTTATTCGGTTAGATAGATTTTAAAACGAAATGCCCGATGTCGCTCCAACTCGTCAAACACGTCTACTTTTTCCTCCGAAGGCTTTGCGTCGCTTCTTGATAAATAATCGACAGCTCCGTTGTTGTTTTTTATTAAAGACTGGGACGCACGATAGAACAAAAAGTGCTTCTGTCTAGGATTCTCATATTTCATCTGTGATGTTTCTTGGTCCTTTCGAACCACTTATCTCGGGATGAAGCTCATAAAACCTTAATAATCACAGCTTAGAGTTTCGTGGAAAGTTCTGGCGTTATTCCTTCTGCATTTCGTTTCTTGAATTTTTTTGCTTTCTCTTTTTTTTTCGTCCTGTGAAGAATTAGAGACAGGGACCAGTTCATAACACTGGCATGCGATAACTGAAGACGATTATAATTTTAAAAAAAAAAGAACTGATTATGAAAAACGACTTCAGGTTCTATATAGCAGAGACCTACCGCCAATCCAGTGAGATTACAGTGTGGCAGTACAAACCGTCCGGCTTCCCAGGACGATTGAACATCGCTAATGCGAAACTCAAGAGGCCCCGATGTAAAATATTAAACACTCTGGGATGCCATCTGGTCCCTAGAGCGACACTGAAATTTTAACGAAATGTTCAAAATACTTTCTGCTGTATGACGTTTTTGATGAATTGCTTTTTTTTGTCTGCTATTATTTTCGTATTTCCGCTTATTTCCTATTCGCACACGGCAGTCCACCGCTGTGCGCTGTCGGCAACGAGAGATACTGCTGCTTGCACATATCGCCTAAAGCCCCTTGATCTTGGGGAAAGTACCGCCATCCATTGTATCCGCCGCCGCGTGCTCGACCTCATCTCTCCCTTCTCGCCCCCATTCGCATCCTCCCGGTCTCCGATAGTGTTTCTGCGCGATGAGTGGTCTCCTTCGCGGTTGCCCTTGGAGACGCGTGGATCTTGCGCTTGTGTTTTTCTTTTTCGCTCGCGCCATTTTTCGCCGACGCTCCGTCTAACAAACGTAGCACGCGCTTTTTTTTCTGTGCTTTGTGCGGGCGCTATGCCGTGCTGTTGCGCCTGTGACTGCAACAACCACAGTGAAAATGTTTACGCACTTTTTATATGCTCCTTGGTAAACGCGATGACTTGCGCAAGCAGCAGTGGCTGCACAACATCGGCCGAAAATCTTCGTTCCGACAAAGAACAGTGTGCTTTGCGGGGTAAAGCGCTTTTCTTATTGCTCGTATCAAAGCATTACCGAACGCTGCATTATTGTTTCGGCCTGCTCATCAACAAACGTGTTTTGTTTTTTAGAGGCGAAACTTCTTACGCCGTGGATCGTGTGTCCCGTGTCGTCGTAGTAGCCAGTTGCATTGCATTGGAAGTCAATAAAAATGGTGTCACAGCATATACACGGAGTGAATGATGATGAGTGGGATGAAGCTTCTGTCCATGCTTCCGCGCGTCCGTGCGTGAATCCATCCGTCCGTCCGCACGCTTCGCCCCACTCGTCATCATTAACCTCGTGGATATGCTGGGATTTTTTTTCTCGGCATTTCGTGCGTTGAGTTGTCGTCGATATGTTGAATTCCATTGTTAGAAACAAGAAGAAAGTTGATCCGTTTAATGGTTTTATACAAAATTATGTCAGGGAAAGTTGTCCTAAATGTACCTTGTTGCATTCAGTCAGTCACTGCTAGAAATACCCGCCGTAAACATGATTGATCTTTGGCACCCATATTTGCATGAACTAATGCTTACACGTACAGTTATTTTCCCAAAACACTTTATGAATGCAATTCACTGTTTCATGAGATTTTTTTCGGCTGTCAGTTTTGCTATATCACTCGAATGCTATCTACTTGGCAATTAGATCATTAAGTGTTAAAATATGTAATAATTTTTGTTGCTGTTTCACAGACATGTGCCCTCTGTTAGCTTATGGATACATGTTTTCATTTTGCTGTTATGAATCACTTGATGTTTCTTATGCGCCCTTTTGCCTGGCCCAAAATGTTGGTCTGCAGTATGTTTGAATAAATATATAAATAAATAAATAAACTATTGAGCTCATACTTCATCACCTCGCAGACACCTCGGCAATCGTCGAAAATGCACAACTGTAGTCTGCTTTCGCTGCAAATAATTACGTAGGGTGACACAGCTTCTTGATCGTGCTTTTTGTGACTGTTAGAATCCATTTAAGAGAACACTTGTTGGAAAAAACAAGTGGATTGATGAGTAGAGATGACACTATTTGGCACTCGTTTCCAAAAGGGTATCTATTTTGTTATTTGTTTTTGGAGGAAAATTCACACACACAAATTATGAAGGAGGTGCGGTCCATAGAAAGAAAGAAAGAAATACAGAGGAGCAACGCAAAAAAAAAAAGCTATTGCATGGTGATAGCGAGTCAGCCATTTTCTAGGAGACCGTAGCCGCAATCGTTTTGGTCACGCCTGCATTAGCATGTCTTCCATACCTCAATAAGAAACTATATTATCTTTTATATTAGTGTCACATGGGTACTTCTGACCGGGATCAGCCAGTCCGGATAAGATTTTTTGGTTGCTATCGACTTGCAGATTATGATGATATTCCTAGTGCAGAGTTTCTCTTCTTACAGGTAACCCGATCGCCAGTTTCTTTGAGAAATGTCAAAACACAGTTCTATTTAATCATTTTCTTTTGTTTCTGTTATTGTGATAGATGAGTCTCTGTTGGCGACAGTTAATCGTATTGACATTGCTCATAGCCCTTCTTCAGTTTGGAGACCATTGCGCAAAGATACTTTCACGCCGAAAAGATGAAGATACGGCTAAACGATCCACCATCCACGAAGTCATTGCAATATGAGACGCTGTAAGTACATGTGTCGTATACTGACACACAAGCACGAAAAAAAAATCCGAACACAGACGTACATACCACAAGAGGAACTACATCAGATGAAAACGTAAAGCATGTTATCATGCGGCAGAAAGACATCCGCTTTGTAGAACTCCCCATAAAAAGTTTTAATTTGCAAGCCCCACCTGTACAACTGTTGGGAGAAGCTAATTCTATAATAAATCGCTGCCTCGGTGTTCCTAATTTTCTTTTTTATCAGCGTTTAAAAATATTTCGACACTACTGTGGCGTGCAAGCTGCCCCAAATAACCCACCTCCATTGAATTCTGTAGCGCCCCTGCAGGAGCGTTGGCGAAAAATGGCGCCGCGCGCTGCACGTAAGGAAAGCGGGTGAGGGGAGTCGAGGAAGGAACGCGCGCGGGGAGGAGAGAGTCTTTACTTTCCCTAGATCAAGGGGTTTTAATGTCGACTAGGAGGCTACCAAGCTCCGAACTTCGTTCAGGCTTGACGCCACTAGTGCGAAGCTGCCTTTTTTTTTTTTATGCACGTCAACTTGACGTGCAGAGCGTCAAAGGCTTATCTTAATAAAAGTAATTCGATTATTCGTTTCCTCGTGTAGTTTCACGCTGTGAATTTTCAATATAATTTACCAATGGGCAAAAACCTACCGTCTTTCTAAATTAAAAGACATCGACCAGGCTTGTGATGCTCTTTAACTCTGAAGGAATGACCCCGTCAGTTCGCATTGTATTTATCCCGAAAACGCTCTACCTTCTAGGTGCAAAGCGTCTTGGCGTCTTGGCTTGTTGGCGTATCCTGTCTTCACGTTTTGTCACGCACTCACGGTCCATCATGAAATCGGGTATGTGCTACGACAATTGGGTAAACCCAACCACTGGCCACCGGTTCAATAAAAATGGAGGCAGCAGTTAGCCCACCAAATAGCCGACGACGCTAGCGCATTAGAAACACCTTTCTTTATATGCATGGCTCTTCCCAAGTTTTCTCTCCCTCTTTTTTTAAGTAGAGCAAGGACGCGGGCTTCATTGCCGACCTCCGTGGCCGCATTCCGATAGTGGCGAGTTGGAAAAACCGCACGTGAACCTGGATTTAGCAGTGCACTGAAGTTTTTCAACTCTTCAAAAGTATTCGAGAATTCCAAAATACGGCTTGCCTTATAAAATAAAAGAGTGCGGTTTGTCAACGCAATATCGCCGAAGTCCGATTTTAATGTACCGTGTACTTGTCGCATTCTTCACCGTCGTGTCAAACGAGTATTGACCTGGTTGAACGGGTAAGTGTAGTAATACAACTGTTCGGGGTTTATGGTCCCAAAAAACACCATATGTTTATGAGAGACGCCGTAGTGAAGGGCTCTGGCAATTTCGACCACCTTGGTGTGGATGACCTAAGCCTAGGTTCGAAAGCGTCGTACATTTCCAGCTGCATCGATAATGTGGGTGCCGGGGTTCGATCCCGCGAAGTGCGGCTCAGCAGTCGAGCACCATGACCCCTCGACTAGCGGGGTGGGTTTGTCTGCGGGCGCACGAAAGAACTGGTTGTCGCTCTAGCGAAGTCGAATACCGCGCCCAGTTAATCGATCAGTAACGTTTGACAGTTGTACGCCTGTATCCTTACTCTAACGCATGGGCAAAAAAGAAGAAAAGGCCGCATGGGCGTGTCCAATCGTGTACATTTGTGCTTGCTAGGTAGGGTTTAATCCCGCCGTATTTATCTGCCCTCGCTATCAGCAGCCGCTTATTCCGACGAAAACTTTCCTTTCGCCGGCATGTCCAGGGTGATTTATTTGCCACATCAATGCCGTGAACAGAGTGATTACGTTGCTTATGGGAGCGGATCAATTTGCACTCGCAAACCGAACATATCTAGCAAGAGGAGGAAAGACAGGGAGGATAGCTAGTACAGCGCACCTAGGAAATGCTATATGTAGATGCAGTGGGAACTTGCAGGAGTGAGAGCATTCCTTATGGTTCTCGGCTGCTAACCCGAAAATCGTGGGATCAATGGCGGCCGCGGCAGTGCATTTTAGACCGAGACAAGAATGCCCAAGCTCGTGTACTTAAATTTAGGTACATGTTAAAGACACCTGCGGCTCAAAATTGCCAGATCTGTCCACTACGGCGTCTTTTACAATATGTTGGTTTCGAGACCTTAAGCTCCAGCTTATATATACTTGTTCCTAGGAAGTTCATAGAAGTGCACCAGAAAATCCGTGATTGTTTTGTTTAGCACATTGTTGCGTATCGTCCCAACCCAAAATTTTCTCCGTGAAATGACACTGATCTTTACCTTCCCCAATGTCCCGTAATTTTTCTTTGATATATATATATATATATATATATATATATATATATATATATATATATATATATATATATATATATATATATATATATATATATATATATATATATATATATAGCTTTCTGACGATTAATGTCTTCCCTGAGGTGGAATTTCGTAAACATTTCTTCACGTTTTTTGAGTTCGCTTTTTCTCGCTGGATCCGTGGTCAGTCAATGCCCAAGCGTTGCGTTCATCGTAGAAATCAATGTATTATCGAGTTGGTTCTCTGAATCGCAGCAAGCACAGTTTTTGCGAGTGCTCGCTTGCGTCGAGCGAGAGCGTCGTTCACAGCTCACTCTGACGTGCTTTCATTCTCGGCAACGTTCTTTCACACTTGCTGAACACTGTGAATTGCATGAGAGCACTGTTTTGTCGTGTGGACCCTCCGATGTAACCTTCATGCTGGTCTTCAACAATTACGAAATCACGCTGCCAGGTTCTTCTTGGGACGATGTGGAAGGAGGGAGATTTACACTGAAATGAAGGCGGAGCTTTCTTGGGAAGGTTCTTTGGACCACCGCTTAAAAAGAGATTAAAACTTTTTATTGTATTTACTATAATAAAACTGGAATTAAGACGGGAATTTACAAGCCTCATTACACTTCAAAACGTTTTCATCATAGTTGGGAAATCTTAAAATATCCAGTTACAACGAACTTGTATACCAGCTCATTTCTTCTTAGAACAGTTACACAGCGCAATACGCTAACTGAAAAATAAATGCACTGTGGGAACCAAGATGAATTTTATTCAGTGATGTAACCCCGTGCTGTAACGTGAACGAAGATGTGTTATGTGTGCGAACAAAGATTTATTTAATTCCCTGATTAAACCTCTCTGTTCTAACGCCTTTGGTCACTGCAGAATATCTGATGAATAAATAATAAAGTTATGCATGCCTTCGCCACGCTCAGGAATGCACAATGCATTGCGCAGTCTTCAGTTTTACAAATAATTCCTGTGTCTCTGCTGAATGTACTTGTTTGTAGCGAGCGAAGAGCTACAATGTAGCGCCCATCTTCGGAAGGATTCTCGGTTTGCCCCAGGTGTATCATTCAGAAGAGCGAAGGGAGCGTTTCCACCAAAGTCGCAAAAAAGAAGAAACATGTTGTCACCCGGGACTGAAGCACTATATACTCAGCAACAACTTTTCGTGACAGAATTATCAAAGCTACAGACACGAAGCTTATGCCTGCTGTACCGTGCCCGCCCCCCCCCTCCCCCAAAAAAAAAATAAAAGAAATAGTGCTTAAGCTTACTGATAATCTTTTTGGTTGCAATAGACACAGTCTGTTTTTGTTATGGGACTCAGTTAGTTGGTGGAAGCCATTGGTTAAATACCTTTGTCGCTCACTTTGAAAAATGCCCTGCATTTTTTTTTCATTTCTTAGCACCACGTTTTCAGCACATTCGTTTTCGAAAGCAAGCATGACGTCCTTGAAGTGGTGGGTCAGTTGTGCGGCCGCAGAGGCGTTGTGTAGTTCTCCAAGAAGAATATACTCGTGATAGGACACTAAAGTATACACTGAACCACCAAAATGATCACATTTTCTGTGTACATTATATTCTAAGCTCGTTAATCATCAAACCAAGCTAAGTCAAAATCAACCATAAGCTGCCGTACTACTTGTGGAGCAACACGACTGTGCGGTAGCCCCTCTCCGTACAGCCTTCACACCAATGTCGATTAGCCTCGCAGCACAGCCCCGCCGCGATGGTCTAGTGGCTAAGGTACTCGGCTGCTGACCCGCAGGGCGCGGGATTGAATCCCGGCTGCGGCGGCTGCATTTCCGATGGAGGCGGAAATGTTGTAGGCTCTTGTGCATTTGGTTGCACGTTAAAAAAAACCCAGGTAATCGAAATTTCCGGAGCCCTCCACTACGGCGTCTCTCATAATCAGATCGTGGTTTTAGGACGTTGAACCCATCATATCAATCAAATCATCAATAAACCAGCGGCTACATGTAGACAAATGTATCGCCGCTCCACGCATTTATTCGGTTAGATAGATTTTAAAATTAAACGCCCGATGTCGCTCCAACTCGTCAAACACGTCTACTTTTTCCTGCGAAGGCTTTGCGTCGCTTCTTGATAAATAATCGACAGCTCCGCTGTTTTTTTTTTTTATTAAAGACTGGGGCGCACGATAGAACAAAACACTAAAGTGCTTCCATCTAGGATTCTCATACTTCATCTGTGATGTCCTTTAGTCCTTTCGAACCATTTATCTCGGGATGAAGCTCGTAAAAACTTAATAATCACAGCTTAGAGTTTCGTGGAAGGTTCTGGCGTTATTCCTTCTCCATTTAGTTTCTTGAATTTTTTTGCTTTCTCTTTTTTTTTCGTCGTCTGAAGAATTAGAGACAGGGACCTGTTCATAACACTGGCATGTGACGACTGAAGACGATTATAATTCTCAAAAAAAAAAAAGACCTGATTATCAAAACTGCAGGTTCTATATAGCAGAGACCTACCGCCAATCCAGTGAGATTAGTGTCGCAGATTTGGGTGCACGTTAAAGAACCCTAGGGGGTCGCAATTTCTGGAGCCCTCCACTACGGCGTCTCTCATAATCATATGGTGGTTTTGGGACGTTAAACCCCACAAATCAATCAATCAATCAATCAATCATAATCATACGGTGGTTTTGGAATGTTAAACCCCACATATCACTCAATCGTTTCTCACCGGAGCCGCCATCGTGGAGTGTCGCTACGTTCAAAGTATGCAACTATGACGTTACGTTCGAAGTTCCTACCTGTAGGCGCGACTGCGTCACATTAGCAGGTCGTATTTCGAGATGAAATGTGTGGCAATGTGCGCTATCTGATGTTACATGTCTCTGCGCGTGTCACGAACAATGCATGTGACGATACGTTTGCTTATCAACTGTAAGCTGACGCCCTATTGTTCATCCGCACGTCCCTTGCTTCTTTCGTTTGTTTGATCTCATTATTCGTGACACTGTTTTTCCTCCCTCAGTGCATGGTAGCCGACAGTAGATAACCTAATTTATGAACACTGGAGCCCACACCGCCCTACCTGATCACCGCACGTTGAAAGATGAAAGATTTTTTTTTTTCCTTGCTCAAGACACCCTTTTTGCTGTTATCTCTTCCTCGCCGCTTGTATTTTCATAAAGCACGCGTACAATGTTTGCACTAAGCGTCGGGTTTATCAGGATTATACGCGTGTCGGCTGGACACTGCTCGTTAAATCGATGCTGGAGACGTGTATTGTCCATGAACGAAGCTGTGTGGGTACCGAGTAGGGGCAGGGTAAACTTTCGGTGTTTGGAGAAGAAAACGGAGTTTTTTCCGCGCACGCCGGACTATTGTGACAAGTTTTTGGGGCCAGATGTTGCTGCAAGTGTGTCTTTGTGCTACAAATTTTTCTGACTCGAATTTCGGGCAAGCCTAAATTGCCAGTACTCGTCGCATTATGTTATTTTATTGGGAGCGGTCATCTTTTATTTTATAGTTACCGTAGCATTTACGCTAACAGATGGAAGCCGTTCGATCTCCAAGTGGGTACCCCCAGAAAAGAGCACGTTTGTCAGATCTTTGGTGGGAAAAAGCTGGCTTCACTTTTTGCTGGAAAGGCATTGCAGTAGCTTCCATTTCAGCATTTCTTTTTGAAGCTTCCTTTTGTTCAACGGCACCCGCTATCAGTAAGTGCCGTATAGTCGGGATACGAAAGCACTGAGGCGGGCGTGTAACGGCGCACGCGAGCGCTGTTGACCCCTCGCGGCCACTCACGGCAATTTACCGGCACGCGTGCTGTTTGCGATCAGCCAAGAGCCTCATTTTGCGGCGACCGAGAAGATCATCCCGATTTCGAGCCCAACGTGCTCGGCCGGTCTCTTTCTTCTTCTTCCTCGGCCACGCGGATGCGACGCGCCGCCGAGATGCAAACAAGAAATCACGAAGCGGGGCAAACGAGCGGCACGCCGTGACACACTCACGGGCACGCACTTTAGCAGCGAGTTTAGCTTTTCTTTGTGCTTTCTTTCGCATTTTAGTTTTTATGAATTTCATGAGGGCCGAATATGACACGCCCCTAATGGGAGAAGTAAACGTGGCATAATTGCAGTAATCATCTCGGCTTCGGGCGTATCCCACTCTTTATATGACGATTATTGTTTGTATTACCTAAACAAAAGTATCATCTTGAACTTGCCGGCATGACTTCATCATAACAAACAGCGGGCGCACACGGGCCAACCTTCCATATTCTTTTCTTATCTTTTTCTTCTTTTCTTTCCGGGCAAACGTATATATTTGTTCACGTGAAATAAACGCTGATGTTAGCCAGCGTGAAGTCCTGTCTGTCTTTCCTGTCCCGCGATGTTTCTTAAATTGCATTACATAAAGGCGCTTCTGCTTCGCGCGGAAGTAAGAACAAATAAAGGTGGAGACCCATAAGACGTGCTCGTATTTAGCGGTAGAGTGGCACTCAGCATCTGATTTGAAAGCTCGATGGTTTGTTTGCCAGCATTCGACGTCGGTCTACAACAAAAATGCGACTGAATGAATGTCCCCTGCAGGCGCGAATGCTGATGCACTGTCCCAAGATCTCTGGAATTCATATAGCAAAGTTTCAATTAACTCAATATTAGATGCTTATTAAGAAAATGGAGCAATTCGTTATTTCGTGTGAGTTTCAGTAATAAATAAAACAATATGTAACTAAATATTTAATTATTCTGCGGTCAGTCATGTTCCCTTTTTTTATTCGTCTATGCCCTAAAGGCCCATTCAGGCATTGCATAGGGGGGTTTTAGTTGTACAATAATATTCAAAATACAACGTTTTTATTACATAATGAAAACAGTAAATAAGGTATAGTACAGTTCCACAGACAAAAATGCAAAATAGAAAAAAGTGTGGCATAAATGAAAACTTAATTAGAAGGACATGGCTATAGTACGAAAAATGTAACATTATACAGAAAATTGTCATGAGAAATTGAAAAGCATTTACAATGAAAGAACAGTAAAAAGGAATACATACATGGATGTATAAACACGCATAAATAGGTAAGTCATATGTCCAAGCAAATATTCAACTGGTTTACAAAAGCGGCATGATCAATGGTTGAAGCGATGTCCGCCACCAGTGTGTTCCAGTGATGTGTGGCTCGAAGTAATGGTGAGTGTTCATACATATTTGTGCGAGCAAAAAAAAGCTGTACTCTGAATTGGTGATCAATAAGTTTCAAAATAAGAGAAGGTGCGTTTATAAGGTGCGTTTACTGCTTCATGAATGCAGTATTTACTATCAATTGTATGAAAATGCGACAACAGTGATGACAGTCGGCGTTTTTCAAGAAGTGATAATGAAAGTGACCGCTTAATATTTGTAATGTTGTAGTTGCGAGAATACTGGTTGGTGAAAAATCTTCCGCTTTATTTTGTATAGATTCTAGTTTATCGATGGGATATGATTTATGAGGGTTTCAGATAATGGATGCATATTCTATCTTTGAACGGACAAGTGTAATGTACGATAGAATTTTAGTGGTAGAGTTTGCCGAGTATAGGTTTTTTTAATAAATCAAATTGTTTTTGACGCCTTACTAGTTATGTATGTGCTTATTTCAAGATAGGTCAGATGATGAATGAATTCCGAGATATTTAAACATGGGTAATTTTTCAGTGATGACACCTTGAATTTCATACAGGCTAAGTTCTGCTTTATGTGCTCTTGTAAATGTCACGGGCTAAGTTTTTGAAGAGTTAATTTGTATTTGCCACTGGTGACACCAAAGTGCGAGTTTATTAAGGTCCGACTGTAATGATTCGTTAGCTTGGGTGCTGTCAATTCTTCTGTAAAGGGTCGTCTGCAAATAATCTGATTGTAGATGATTAGCCACGTCCAATTACGTTGATGTTAATGAGAAACAAAATGAATCCCTGGACCGATCCCTGGAGAACACCAGACTTTGCATGTGAAATTGAAGATTTGTGTTCATTCACATAGACTGATAGGCTGCAGTTGGTCGGAAAATTAGTTATCCGTGTAATGATTTTGCTGTTGACGCTTAGATTCGTCCACTTCATTATTAAGCGGATTTGACATAAAATTAATGTAATCACAGGTTCCGAGTGTGTGCGTAATTAGTTTTTTGGATTATTTATTTCTAGAAAAGAAAAATGATACTTTCAGTGTTGTTGCTCGGATGTGGCACGTTGAACGACCCGTGGAACATCATATAGTGATATAGCGCTGGAAATATAAAGGCCTAAGAAGATGTTTACATGTGCAGCTTCCCCTTTTTTTTTAAACCTGAACGCGTGGTCATCAACTACAGAGTCTGTAAGCGCCTGTTCCGGGCGTCTTGTTGTCCGCGGTCACCGGAACAGCCGAGTGGATGGCAGCTGCACAGGACTGTTCGTCGCAGGCATGTGCGTATTCTTGTTCACTTCGACGCTATGCTCCGTAAGACACCGCTTATCGACGCTCGCTCGTTCAGGTTTTTTTTTTTTTTCATAGGTGGCTTTATAGTCGCGCGCGATGTGAAGGCGTCGACCGTGCCTAATGTCCCAGGGGGGCACGTATCGGAACGGCGAAAATCAAGATTGCGCATTCTTCTCTTCCTCTTTGGCTACTCCATGCTACAACAATCGCCCGTACAACCAACTCTACACCCTTGCTCTCTATTTTGAGCCTTCTATTCGCTGCTATCGAGGGGTTTTTTATCTCCGCAGGTGATTACAAAATTGCTCTGAAAGATATGTTCAACCTGGCGCACGGTGCTGCTTGGTCTCATCAGCTTCCAAAGATTGAAGTGATGGCAGCTTGAGGAAAAGCAGAAAGAATGAGTGAAGCTTGCGGGATACCACTCTCTCCTCGAAAGAGTTTCGTGGGACGTGGCGCTATAGTTCTTGGTGGACGCTCGCACGATAACTTTCATATCGCGGACAAGTGTATACTACAGAGCATCGGCCTAACAGCACACACATTTAACAAAAATATTGTGCCTTAAAGGCACGTCTTTGTCGCCATAAAAAAAGTATACTACAAAGCAGCCTGGGTAGCAGTACTGCTGCCGTTGCAACGCCTTCCGTTGCATTCTTTGAAGTGAATAGCTTTCTTTGCTTCGTAGTTGTTGCATACACACGCACAGACACAGCCACACTCATGCACACAGAGTCCAGCGGGCACGCGCAGATACACACTCGCACACACACGCACACACACTATTAACTAATTGCGAAGTTTCGTCGTATGATTTAAACGCGCGGCTATTCGCGCGTTATAGTGCAGAATCGAGATGCCGAAAGTGCGCTGAGGATCTTCGATTAAACAAGAGCACCTTTCGCAGTCGTGTGAGGCAGGCTATTAGGTCGCCCATGCTCCTGCGCACTGCACGTCAGAACCCGCGAGGTGCAGAGCAAGGCCAGCTGCTGGCGCGCTCCACACAGACGTGGCTGTACGCGCACAAAATTTCCTAACTAGCGTTTCTTTTGTTCCTAAGTGCTCCTAAGCGCTGGGTATCGATCATCATTCAAGACAGACCGCGTTGTGCGGGGGCACCCAGCCAGGCCCTCGCTTGGAAATTGTCCAATGTCTAAACCCTCCAACGCTTCACGACGCGCACCGCCGGTTAAAAAGAAAGTGTATCCCGCAACCATCGTTACATAAATTTGCGTAATTCCTTCACTTTGGAAACAATGGAAATATGTCAACCCTTTTAAGCGTGCAGTTTATCTTCCGTTCTACGCCGTAAACCTCATTTACTGTAGGGCTGGGCAAGACTGAACTCACCCCACTGAAAAGCTTAGGTTAAATTACTACTGCTATTCCTGTTGCTCGATTTTGATGTTTGTTTTTGTTTAGGAGAGATGGAATGTCTTTTTTTTTTGTCCTTCTAAATGTCGCCTCCCATGCTCTACCGGGTAGATCTGGCATGAGTATAGTACACGGTGGCCAACTGGTCTAAAACCGGCTAACCTACCTCCCTGCCTTTTTGCTTGTTTCTTCCTTCTTCCTCACATATATGCAAATTCGGCCACGTTTTTAGTTCCAGCTGGTTCGATTATGTGTACCGTACGTAAAACACCAGTAATTTTTTTCATATGGTGCAAATAATTTTTATATAAAAGGCCGTGCCAACTGACTGGCGGAAATTCGCGTACCTGATAAAGCCAGGAGTAACCTAGCACGTGGTTCAAGGTAATGCGATAACCCGAAACTAGAAAACACAGAAATGATAAGGAGGCTTGGGGCCTTTTGGCAAGGGTGTTTTAGACAGGGCGTGCAAACACGAACACACACACAAAAAAAAGAAGAAATCGCGACACCACAATGCGTCTGGAGTGTCGGGACTTTTCTTGTGGCCGTCTTTCTTTCTTTCTTTCTTTCTTTCTTTCTTTCTTTCTTTCTTTCTTTCTTTCTTTCTTTCTTTCTTTCTTTCTTTCCTTCTATCTATCTATCTATCTATCTATCTATCTATCTATCTATCTATCTATCTATCTATCTATCTATCTATCTATCTATCTATCTATCTATCTAGCCGCCTACAACAATTAGCTCTCCTGGCCGTTTCGATAACGGTATTTATACCAAAATGAGTATGGCATAACATGAGTGTATTACTAGCACAAGTGACTAGTCATAACAAGAAAATCATGACATGCATGTCATGAATGTCATGATTTACATTTCATGGTCTTGCTGCTCTTGCGTTGGTATTGTTCACGTAACATATCACAAAACAAGTGTGGTATGACATGACTTCATTGCGAACATAATTGACAGACCCTAACGCAGAAATCATGACATTCATGTCATGTAAGTCATGACTACATGCCATACGCTCGTGGTGCGCTCGTGGTTGTTTTGCTAGCTTCACATATACGAAATTCGGTATCACGTGACATGAATGGACGATAAAAATGTATGATATGCCCCTACATGTGAATCATGCTGAAAAAGGGTTTATTGGCGACTGTTGCGACGGTGGTCCTACGACGAAACACGATCGGACAAGAGCAACGGTCAAGCAGATGCCGGCGATGATCAGCACGAGCCGAGCGAGCGAAGCCCAGCACCCAGTACCCAAGCGGTGGCGATGTTGCTTGCCAACGATGCGTTTTCTTCTTCACAATGCCATGAGTGTCACGTAAAACATGACTACATCCTGCGCTCATAGCGCGCTCGCGCAATGGACGGCGAAGGTAAATGACGCACCCAAACATGACAATCATGATATGCACGTCATGTAAAACATGGCTACATGCCACGCTCATGGCGCGTTCGCGCCCGTTTCGATAGCGTCACAAGTACCGCATTTGGTATTAGGTGGCGTGAATGGACGACGAAGACAAATGCCAGGAGCAGACATGATAATCTTGACCTGGAAGTAATGTACAGCATACTTTACGTCCACTTCATAACGTTGTGTTGATTTTAAAGAGACATATCAGCCTTCCTCATTCGTGCTTCGCATATCATCACTGTACGTGGGATCTGCCAATTTTTGTTTTAACCATCATGCCCGGAGGTAGAGGAAAACGCGTTCATCCGGTTCTTTTCTTCTTTACAATACTTATCTATTTTCCTACTTATTTATTCTCCTGGCGGGACTTCGTGCATTATAAATGTAACTTAGTTGCAGGGAGGCGATTTTATTTCGCGGTATGTACAAACAATAGTTGTGAGTGTTGTACTTTTTTTAGGGTGTATAGCTGTAATATCTTTGCCCGTAGGTGCTGTTGGTGATATAAATCTTCGAATAATTTACAACCTCCGCAAGCTACGTCGGCGGTTGAATGGCGATCACCGGCGAATCGCTCTACACCGGACCGTACCCGTCACTGCGCCGCTTCAGTCGTGTTTGATTCCTTCCGCTGAACGGACGCGAAGCTCCTCCGCGGGACGTTTCATCTGATTGGCATCGATTTACTCCACAGGGCCGCTTTGACGACCATTCCTGAAGAAAAGCAGTATTATTTTTTGTTTTATAATTTTTTTCTTGGAAAGTGTGGCGTGCCTTTCGCGGGTCGCATGACCTACGAACGTGACTGAACTGGTTTGGTCTGGCAACAACGCATTCCTGTTCTCTGGCATGCGGCCGACGGCTTGGAGAGTGTATGTTGATGCTGGCTTGTGTGGCGTTATCGAGCAATTTGCCGTGTATTAGGCCAACCTGTGGATTTTATTTTTCTTCATTGCTTTGACGGCTGAGAATTGGTAATCGGGAAATCACTGAGCGGCTTCTGGTTGCAGTAACAACTACAGAAAAAGGAAACTGCTGTCGGAAAAAATATGCCATGTGCATCACCAGCCGCGGAGATTTTGTGGCTGTTTTTTTTTATTGATGAGGATCAGCGGTTTCTATGGCTTGCAAACTTAAATAAAAAAAATACTGTACCTACCGTTGATCGATTTGTGTGGTTTAACGTCCCAAAACCACCATATGATTATGAGAGACGCCGTAGTGCAGGGCTCCGGAAATTTCGTCCACCTGGGGTTCTTTAACGTGCGCCCAAATCTGAGCACACCAGCCTACAACATTTCCGCCTCCATCGGAAATGCAGCCGCTGCAGCCGGTATTCGAACCCGCGCCCTGCGGGTCAGCAGCCGAGTACCTTAGCCACTAGACCACCGCGGCGGGGCTACTGTACCTACCGTGGGTACTCGGGTTTGTTCAGAGCACTTCTTTTCAGGCGAATGAACCGCAACGACTTCGACACCGATGCCCAACCTCGGCTATGAACGGAAGGTACGCAGTCTACAGCTGTTCCAACGATGACAATATTTACCCGATAAACAGCCCCACGTAACATTTCTCTCTATCGCAGGCACCGAGAGTGACTCAAATATCGTGATTGAAAAAAAAAAAAAGGTGAGAAGGGGACGCGCAGACACGTCAGCGTCGTTGATTGATATGTGGGGTTTAACGTCCCAAAACCACCATATGATTATGAGAGACGCCGTAGTGGAGGGCTCCGGAAATCCCGATCACCTGAAGTTCTTTAACGTGCACCCAAATCTGAGCACACGGGCCTACAACATTTCCGCCTCCATCGGAACGTCAGCGTCGTTTGATGTGAGAGCTGTATGCAAGTGCACACCTGAACAACCAACGAGCGAATGAGATACGGTCACTCCTTCGGAGTTAAGAAACAATTTAGACTACAGTTAGTTCGCAGTTAACAAATACCGTCAGTGCCACGAAATAAAGGCGAACCACTACACTCCAACGCATGGCTTCATGCAAGAGAGGTAGCCGATTCGACAGCGTGGCGTAAAAAAAAAAAAAAGTGGATGACTGCAGCTCAAGAAATGTATTCACTATGCTCACGTACTGCTGCTGCTCATTCTGGAAGGGAAAGACCTGGAAATACTGCACATTCTTTGAGCTGAAAGTCGATGCTGAGAATATACTGCATCAACAGAGGCGGACTCGTTCGCGGCACTATATCTTAAAATTTTTGACCCTCAACGACTTAAACCATGTCAGAACGCTCATTCTCTAAAGAACCCGTTTCATTTCAATCGAAATTCTCTGCGTAAGAACTAAAAAAAAACACAACGACAAAGCCACAGGCGCACGCTTTTATTCTATGCAAACAGCGAGTTTCCCGCATGTGAGATGGGTTGCGAGACCAGAAAAAGGCCGCCCGCTAGAAAGGTCGCGGCGCCCACACAAAAATAAAAAAACGTCAATAGAAGTTGTTACATACTACTGCTACTACTACTACTACTACTACTACTACTACTACTACTACTACTACTACTACTACTATGCACTACTACAGAAGAGGGAACGACCCACACCCTAATGAGCTTCGCCCCTAAAGCCTTAGACTATCCCCCGCTGAAGGGAACAATGTGTAGATGCGAAGCAACGGGCGCTAACGCTTACACTGGCGGCGACATTGAAGCTGGCGCTCATCAAGCGAAAGCTAAGTAAAGACGCCCTTGACTGAACTCCCAACGTGCTATGAACGGTTGTGCAGCGCGAGCAGCCGGTTTTAAATGCGAATAATTTCTTAGCGAACTTCAGCGACTTTGAGCGCATCTATCTATCTATCTATCTAATCTATCTATCTATCTATCTATCTATCTATCTATCTATCTATCTATCTATCTATCTATCTATCTATCCGCTTACGTTTGAGTGATCTCATGGTCACCCTCTTAACTTGGCGTGAACTAAAATTAGCATGGAAGGTTAAGCTGGCTTGACGAATAAGACGCGCTGGTGAACACATCACTTGTGTCACAATCCCGTCGCGTACGTCATCAAACACTTCCCGCCAGAGAGTGGCACGTAACCATAAGCGGGTATGTGCCGCTGGTATGCGGGTATGTGCCACAGGTGATTGACACTTAGTATCTACCACTGGCATCTACCCAGGAACGACGAGAACACACATGAGCAATTTCAACGCGCGAGCGTTAATAAATACCCGACATCGGTACCGTCGACTCTACGAATGCAAAAAAGTATCTGTCAGGTTCCCAGCTCGAATCGAACCGAAACATTCTGCGTGGACAATGAAGCATTGTACCACAGAGCTACTCCAGACCTCGGAACTACTTTTCAGATAGACGCTAATCTACGTGAAACGCCAATAGTGGTTGCAGTGATGCTTACCTAATGTTGTAAACATTACATATGTACTCCTTTGATACAGCCCTCATGTCGAGTTAACGTCAATTGTGGTTAGTTGCCATGCGCTAAACTTGCTTTATGTAGCAGTGTCCAGGGCCAGCATCCTCGCGAGCATCAGCGCTTCATATCGGCTTCTGGGTGTTGCTAATACGCATGTTCCAGTTGGCATCGTTGCGCAAGTGTAAACAACTGCTTATATAAACATCTGCAACTCTTCAACATATGCCTGTGCGTGCAACATTTGTACATATATTTAGCGTCAATTCATGACGTGTCGCTCAATAATAAAAAATGGTCCTGTATCCGCATGTTTCACTGAAAATGTCGTCGAAAAACTATGGCCTTGAGTCTGGAGATAGTGAACAAAACGTTTATTTGATGTTCTGCACGAGAAAAGCGATGAATTGTATTCTGGGGACGTTGCGTTAGAGGGTCTCGATCCGGGCAGCGAAGGCGAACGAGTGAATCGAGGCGCGTTAGGCACGAGCGCTATCTGGCAGTTATCTGCGAAAACGAAAGAAGGCCTGCCTCGAAGGCGATAAGGTGTAGAACGCAAAGCGATGGGCAGATGCCACCACCGTGTCATCTTAGCAAAGCATAGGAAACACTTTCCATTATGAGCATCGCGTTTTGTCAGCGCAGCGTGATAAACGCTATGGCCCTTGAATTACTTATGTATGCCTTCGCTAGTATAAAGACACACATACGACATATTGACGTGCTGTTATGGTGCCTCAGATTTGCGCAGTAATTGCTTTTTAATTGATAATCGCACAAGTATGAACGCTGAAAGTTGAGCAATATTGGTGGGGGCTGCTGATGGGGTTGACCGTTTGGAGTATCGTTACGGTGGACCAACAGACAAGCGTACTGGCAGGCAGACAGACAGATCAAAATTTTGCTTCGAAGTACTCCAAGAAAGATCGTCTTTAAAAATTGCAATACGGTCGCTTTCCCTCCGCATGCTTCGCATAACGTCGGTTGCGAGGTACGTGGGATTGCTGCTGACCCGCAGGGCGCGGGTTCGAATCCCGGCTGCGGCGGCTGCATTTCCGATGGAGGCGGAAATGTTGTAGGCCCGTGTGCTCAGATTTGGGTGCACGTTAAAGAACCCCAGGTGGTCTAAATTTCCGGAGCCCTCCACTATGGCGTCTCTCATAATCATATAGTGGTTTCGGGACGTTAAACCCCACATATCAATCAATCAATCGAGGTACGTTGGATCTGCTGATTTTTTTTTCTTTTTTACTAGCAGGCGCTGCCTGCGTCGGCCTTGCGAGACGAGGGAGGAGGAAGAGAGCGACAGTTTTCCGGGTGTTCTCCTGGGCCGGCACGAGATGCGAACACGCGAAGTGGCGGTACGGAGGGACAAAGTTACACAGGCTAGTCAAAGAGCTGCTTCGCATCTAATAAAACGAAGAGCAACGTGACATAAACTATCGTCTCATAACATTTCTCTGCTGTGAAATAACACCATAGGCGATGTCCAGTCACACAGCAGCACTCGAATTGGGAAACTCCAGTAAAAGGTACACAGAATGAGTGCTCACGGCGTGTCTCTAGCGATATCAAATAGGCGCCGCTTTTACTGTTGCTCCAAGTATAAAGCTTGGTTTATGCTCACCTTGAGAAAAAAAAATGGCAGCACATCCAAGGAGTGAATGATGGAGAATGGGGCGAAGCATCCGTCCGTACATTCGTTCTTGCTTCCGTCCGTCCATGCGTGCGTCTGTGTGGCCGCCCGTGCGTCCATCCGCCCGTCCGTGCATGTGTCTGTTCGTGCGTCCGCACGACCATCTGTGTGTCCGTCCCTGCGTTCGTCCATGCATCCGCTCCTGCGGGCGTCCATGCGTCCATCCGTCCCTGCAGCCATCCGTGCGTCCGTCCATACATCTGTCTGTGTGTCCGTTCGTCTACCTATTCAACACTCCAAGTACCACCATCTCGAATCTTTTCATCATATATTCCTCATATAGAAGCACCGCCACCCCGCGAACATTCCAAGCACTGAACGAGAGGAGGCACACGCAAACTTTCTTACGGCTTGCGCTTCGTGTCTACTTCCCACCTTTAACCACCTCCAGTTCATGGTATATACTAGTTCACTGTATTCATGGCCCTGCGGCCCAACGCTCGCTAAACCTTTCTAAAAAAGGAGGTTACGCCCAGCGAGTATAACGTAGCAAACCATTCTTGTCAGATAGTGCTCAATGGACATGCCAATGGCTGCTAAGAGGGAATGAGAGACAGGAGAATTTGGCTTTTAGTTAACGTGCACGCTGCAAATTTTTTATTGTTCAACAACGCACAGAAGAAATCCGCCACTTGCACTACCTTGGAGGTCAAAATGTAAGACTGGTTACGCACTACTACTACGACTACGAGGGATGAACGGGTGCCTCTATAAGGAGCTTCGCCCCTAAAATATGCTGCGTTCTTGGTCTTCCGACAGAGCACCGTAGTTTGTGAGTCAGTGTGCACTTCCTCTGAAAACTCATTACAGGCTCATGTAAGCCCGCACTGTCGTGTCTCACGTAAAGGCCCGAGAGACATCTTGGCGCCATCAAGGGCGCAAATGGCCCTAGTGATGCGTCGTACGCGTAAGATTCTCGATAGACATCTATGACGCGTGCGCTCGTAATGGCCAAGTAAGGAGATCTTTTCAGCTGTGGCAAACATTGCCCTTGGTAAGATTGTTGGGAAAAGGAGGAGTGAGATTTATGGTAAGTATAGGTAAAAGATGGCAGCGCATTAGCGCCGACAAGATCTCGCTGTTTACGCTTTGCTTTTGCCAGGTGCGTTGTGCTGATTTATGAGGCACTCAGTGGGACTCCATGCAGCTGCGAAGTACTTTCTACACCAACCCGCCTTCTTAATACCTCCTCTGTAAGCCGTCTTAAGTAGCCTTCGGCCTAGGGGCGGCATGTCTTAATATTCTGTTTCGAATTCACTCTATCTAAAATAATTAGCCTCAGAGAAAATTGTCTCGGAATCTTTCTTTCTTTCTTTCTTTTTTTCTTTCTTCCTTCCTTTCTTTCTTTCTTTCTTTTCTTCTTAAGATAAAATAGGAGGCTTTTGCGTTCCGAAACTACGATAAGAACATGAGGGACGCCGCAGAGCGCAGGGGGTCCAGAAACTGACAGAAGAATGCAGAACTGGACAGCGGGTCCTTTTAAGAGCAGCACGCGTCGCTTTCCTCTATCCAGGTGAGGCTTTGGCAAGCTGCGGCCTCTAAAGGCACGTCATAACACCCCTCCCCCTTCCTAGAAAACAAACCAATGAAGAAGACTGACAGATTGGACGAGGTGGTGTGCTTCCATGATAGAAACATTAAAACAGCGCTTAAAATGGGGATACATGGCGCAATAACAAATCAACAATAAACTAGTGAACACCTCCACCACTTCATGCGTAAGTAAGCGAGCAGCATTCATGTAGTTGTTTTGGAGTTGGCGAAGAAAGTTAAGCACGAAAAATAGCACTGAAAGCTTTTATTTTGTTTGGTGCTTGTAACATATGTTTATTATTGGCAACCTTGTGACATGCGTGCTGAAAATACACATGATTATTCTGTTATAGTTTTGTACCTTGTCAATTTTCTGAGTTTATCGTTTCCTGCAAAGCCCCCTCCCCTCTTTCCTAGATTCGCCATGTGGCCCCCGTCGTTTTAGCTTCAGGCCCCTCGGAAGGTTGCCGACTCCCGATGGAGGCGATTAAGCGGAACAGTGTGGGAATATAAGTGGCCATTTTCTGGGGTGCAGTTGCGGCCGGCCGCGCGACGCGTGGGCTCCACAAACGCGTTTTGTTTGCCATAACGTGCACCCCAGCAAAACCGTAGGAAGTACGTACGAGGCATCGGTCGAGAAGTGACTGGACTGAATGTTTAGGCGAAAGCCACGAATGGGTCATGAATAAGAAAAGTTTATTAGCTTTTGTTTAGGGAATAACGATTTTAATCCAGGTTATGAAGGCGAGAAATGTTCTGGGTTTCTTTTTGAATACGACAATGTTGACTTTGGAGAACTGAAGTGGGACCTACAAATAAAAAAAAAATACCACGATATCTTCTCAGGAACGCCTTACCATCATCAGATAAATTCAGTTCACTTGCAGGGAATAGATTGAGAAAACTGGGGATGAGTGAAACATTTGAGGAAGCGTGTTTTAGCTATACCCTAACGTGGAATCTAAGGGGGGGTAAGTATGCAGTATTTTGAGAGAAATTTCTTTGATGCGGCACTTGTGGTGCCAAGCCTGTAACTGGGCATATATGGGAAGGTGTTCCCGCTCCACTAATATCTCCGGAAAACTGCGTCGGACTTCAGCTTATGCTATGGCCGGTTCTTCTGCTTCCCTATACATTCCCGGTTTCAGTTCCCTACTGCATGTAGGGAAGGGTGTTCTAGCTTCACTAACATCATCGGCTATTTGTTGCATTAACTGTTGTCGTCATTTTTGGGTGGACCGGTGGCGAGTAGTAGGATTTGCCCAATTTTGGAGGCGCTTGCCCGTTTTTATGATGTTCCGTGACTAATTGGCACACCGTGATGACAGGAGACGCCGACAAGGCGAGACCCTTACGGGGCTTCGCACCTGAAAAAAAAAAAAGACCGATTGCTTACCCCAGAGGTCGGTTCGGCAATATTTTGAGAAGGGCAGTGTTAGATCAATATGACACGGTGGGGGCAAATTAAAAGGACGAGAAGGGGGCCTTTCCAGGCAAAAAGAAAAAGAATGTCATGTGCAATATAAATCCTGTTTCTTTTCAGTATACGCATGTCACAAGGCTGCAATATACGCGTGAAAACCGAATTTAAAGAGTTTCACGAATCCTGCATAAGCACATGCAAGATAGACAACCAAGGTCACTCTAGTGCCTCTGCCTAGAGTGACCTTGGTCTAGTGCCTCTGCCTAGAGTGGTCTATACTGCCAACTAGGCCTCCAGCTTTAAAAACACGCAAAGGGGGGATTGGGCCAGGGGACTTCAGCGGACGTCATGCTGCGGGCCACATAACACTGCCCCGCGGGTCACATGCGCCCCGCAAGTTGCCTGTACCCCTCGTCAACCCGAATGGGGCCAAAGAGGACGCGGGGTGCATTTCCGTATTCTAGTATTAAGTAAAGCTGAATCAAATGCAAATCAGCGTGAAATAAAGTAGGCAGTGTGTGCCACGTTAATAAATGAAACCATAAAGCGCAATGTGAATCAAGTATGAATCAAATTTAAAAGTGATTTCAAATGAAGCAAAGGTCGGTCAACTCTTGATTAACTGTGACTTCAGAGCATATACTTTCACCTCTGCTGTAGTAAAGGTGCTGCCTTTTTTTTTCCAAGTTACCTTTGGGAATGGGTCTTATGGACTTGTGTGAAGGAAAGGCCGTTGAAATATGAGATCAGTTAAACCGTAAGCGGAATCAGTGAGAAGACTCTTCGTACAAACAAGCACGAAGAAATGAAACAACCGCGATAGGAGGAAACGAGAAGAAAGCATAATAAAAAAATTTGAAAGCTTTGCGGCCGTTGCTATATTTCAAACGAACACATCGGCTCGTTTAATGTGATGACGGGGTCATGACTTTGATGAGGGCGTGACTTTGATAAGGGCAACCAAATAAAGTGTACACCCAGAAAATTAAAATGTAGTAGGCAAGCGGTGCAGTAAGCTGAAAGCGGTATAAGCAGTAATCTTATCGTTGGCAGATAGAGCGCGTCGTCTTTCAACAGCAGGCATTGGACCCTCCACTCTTATTGCTCGCGTAAGCTGTGCGTTGACTGCTCGCGTCCTGTGCGTAACTGTTGCAGTTCTTGTGGTTTAAATATGAATACCTCAAAATTAAGTTCAAAAGCGCGCGTGCGATATTATGCACCGAGGCAGCACCGTGCAAGGGCATTTAGCACGTCGCCTCCATCAAAATGCGTCCGCTCTTGCCAAGATGACCGACGTATTGCGGGTAGGCGGTTGAGAACTGTAGCCATGGTTCAAGAGCTGCTTGTTGGGTGATTTGTACATATTAATCCGAAAAAAAAGTCCATTAACACGTCGAAAAGGAAGAAAACTGAGAGGCAGAAGCAGGGACCTCTGTGTTCTCTGTCTCCGCTTCTGCCTCCCAGTTTTTCCTTTTTCGACGTGCTAACGGCTTTTTTCGTGTTTAAGTAGCCGCGGTACCACCGCGCGGCGTGACACTGGTTTTATTGGAGATATTTTACTCCAACAAATTAAGCCTTCATTGCCGATAAATAGCCTGCGGATTGCGTCCTTTAACAGAAAAAAAAATGTGCGTTTTCATAGATATGCATGTTTTGCGAAGCACGAGTGGGAAACAAGCTCGAATTGTTTCTCACAGAACTGTGAAAAGAAGGTCGATTTTCACCTATATTTGCTGGACATTTTATTACAGCAGTTCTTTCCTGTTAATAAGCATGGCTGTCCTGTGGCAAGGGTACGAACTTCCCAGACGAGCTGGTGATTTCGTGCTACGAAGAATATTTAGCGTCAGCAACCTCTTCCGTGTTTTCAACTCGCACGTGAAACACAAAAGTTTGCTGTTGAAGTACCGCAGCTTCGGTGGAAGATATATTGTTTATATGCCGCTATGTAACTGAACGAATTCTTTTTAGTTTAGTTGGAATTGAGGCACATACTTTACATTTCTCGATGTATGCACCTTGTGGACTTATCCAATTTTGTCTCCACTGTTTGGCTGGAGCACAGTGGTCGTCGCGCCTCTGTTTCAGACAGGAGCGGTTACAGCCGCTCATTAGGGGGGGGGGGGGGGGGGGGGGGGGCAGGGGTCACCTAAAGTAATACCGGAGAGGGGGTTGTAGGCATGACTTTTTTGTTCTTACTCGGAGAAAAAAAATGCCGCCATATCCACGAAGTGAATGATGATGAGTGGGCGAAGCTCCGGAGGTAAACCTGGTAAACCATGAATCCTCCGTACATTTTGCCCACTCGATTTTATTGCAACGCTCCCCCTAGCGTACGTCGCCGCACTATATCGAACGATGACACGCGCCATATGTGGCATCATTCCTATTTTATAACACCTCGCATCTTTCATAACCAACTACACGTACCGCCGTCTAGTTTATAACATCTTGCATCTTTTGGACGGACGGACGGACGGACGGATGGACGGATGGATGGATGGATGGATGGATGGATGGATGGATGGATGGATGGATGGATGGATGGATGGATGGATGGATGGATGGATGGATGGATGGATGGATGGATGGATGGATGGATGGATGGATGGATGGATGGATGGATGGATGGACGGACGGACGGATGGACGGATGGATATGGCTGTACCCTTTAGATCGGGCGGTGGCTAGCGTAATACTTAGAACTGAACGAGAGGTGGCTACATACAGGGGACGCACAGCCCACGCCTTAAGGAGCTTCGCTCCTAAAACCCTTTTCATAATACCGCTGCCTCACGGGCCCTTCTAATTGCGAACAGTGTCGATCCAGATTAGGTGCTGTTACATGGTCACTTTTAATCACGATCAGGCGTGACTGTGATCAAGACTATTGTAATCCGCGCATCGCGGTCTGCCTGAAAGATTGCGATTTCGCTCTTGTCTGCACCCCCTGGCGGAGGTTGTTTAAAGCACAATAAACAAGAAAATCGAGCAAAGTTCGATAAAAAAACACTTTAAAACATCTAGATGTTTATAAAAAGCAAATTCTAAACTGTTTAAATTAGAACAACATTTGAAATGTCGCATATTTTAGGATTCATATTGACCGCATGTAGTTATGGGAGAAGCAGACGGCAAGCAGTTGACCGTTGCCTTCCACGCTTATAGTTCAACTCTCGTATACCTGTCGAAGCTTTTGGAGCAGCTCGAAGCAAACCGAGCCCCGCCGCGGTGGTCTAGTGGCTAAGGTACTCGGCTGCTGACCCGCAGGTCGCGGGATCGAATACCGGCTGCGGCGGCTGCATTTCCGATGGAGGCGGAAATGTTGTAGGCCCGTGTGCTCAGATTTGGTTGCACGTTAAAGAACCCCAGGAAGTTGCAATTTCTGTAGCCCTCCACTACGGCGTCTCTCACATAATCATAACGGTAGTTTTGGGACGTTAAACCCCACATATCAATCAATCAATCGAAGCAAACCGATTATGAGTTTCGCAAGCCTTTCGACTACATCGCAACGTGCGCGCACTTCGTGGTCGAATGAAGAGATCTTTACAGTAATTGACAGCTGGCAGGTGCGTCTGCAGGACTTCAGATGGCAGAAGTGAAACTCTGGCGTGTATACAATGAGATTAACGCTTCGCTGCGACCGGACGGCTACGAGCGGGCGCGATCAGAAATAAAATCGAAGATTAATAATCTTGCACAGCAATACAGGTAAGTACAAAGAAAACGCTGATGAATGATGTATTTACGAAATTACTCTTTAGTGGCACGCAAAGTTTCTGACGTTCGAGCAGTCATTGCGCGAATAACATTGCTTATAAAGGGCTCCATAGAAATATCGTACGCCGAGTATTGTCAGTGACATGTTTTACGGCACGCAAGTGGCACCTGGTGCATTTCATCTGACTCAAGCTCGAACAGGACTAGCTTGGGCTGTGTAGCAGCGGTCATAAAGTCGATCGTAATCAAGAAAACCGGTCTTTGTCATCTTAAATCATTTATTTTTCGTTCTATGTTCAACTGTTTTACCACGTTTTTATTGCTTCAAATTTTCTTGTATTAGAGTTAAACTGTGAAATACCTTTTTATTATGCCCCCCCCCCCCCCCTGGTTGGTCTTTCTGCCGCAGTATGCTGTAAATAAACAATATAAATAAATAAATAAATCCGTATCACCCTGATCGCGATTAAAAGTGCCCGTGTGACACCGATATAACATAAATACTGTTAATTTGTGCTCACAGTTGTATCACTCGTTTGTCCTAATTGCTGATAGGAGGGGAACTACAAACGCTTAAGAGAGGGAGGCAGTGCTGACAGAAACTTAGGAGGGGGGAGCGATCGCCTATACCACTTTCCCTCTGGATCCGCCACTGGCCCTTGTTCTGCAACATCATTTTGACGCCACGAAGCTTTCACTACCCTCGACACAAATGAGAGGAACGGAATATGTTTCACCGCAACGAATGCTGCCCCCAAAGATCTTGTTTTTGACGCACATCTAGGAGGCCGTTTATGAATTGCAATCACATTGTCCTTTGTATTGGGTTTAATGTGGCCTCCCGCCTGACGCATCTTGAAAGTCGGTGCGCACTCCCTGCAGCACCGTTTTCAAACGTCTGCACACGCCCTTACGCAACCTCAGACTTGTAAAGTTGGTTTAAGTGTCATGGTGCTGTACATTTTGTCCACTTTCTTTCTCTTACACACCACATGCATGTGCTGGTGGTTCCGGTGCTTCGACGTGCATGGTCAAGAGCGCCACGATATTTTAGAGTAACCGAATGCACTGCGCCGAAGTGGATACGTCCTCTATGTCGATGCATCGATAACAGTTCCAATGGATAACGGTGTTTGCGTGACCGCGTGTTTTGGTCTCTGTACTGCTTTCGGCCACTATTTAGGGTCACTGTACTTTAGCGAAGCGACTCAGCAGAGCAGCAGGCTTCAGAGTGGTGCAGAAGGTCGGACATGTTACCCACTAGGTTGCGAAGGGGACACGCCGCCATCGCACGTACAAAGTGCCACCGCTGCGCCTTAGAGCGTATACGGGCGGCCTCGCCAGAGACAAAAGGCCTACCTTCTTGCGACACCATCGACTTAGCAGCGCCACTATTAGTAGTCACGCAAGCGCAAAAATCGGTGGGGTTGTCTGCACATGCAAGCCTTGGGTGTGTAGGTCATGGCAACGTCGCCGATGGCGTCGCAGGCGCAATATCGGTTTACATGTGCGTTGGCTACGAGCTTGGCGTCGCGTGCTTCGCGCTAGGCACAGTACTGCGCCCGTGGGAGCGCAGTCTTCTGGCACGACGACATCGTAGTCTCGCATCGACCGATGTGGGCCAAGTTTTCCTCCGTTTGGCGACCGCTCACTCTACTGGAAAACGCCGTCTTGCCTGCTTAAAACCTAAGGTCGCGGGTTCGATCCACGGCGCGCCGGTCCCACTTCGGTGGAGACGAAATGAATAGGCCCGTGTAGTGTGCAATGTCAGTGCACGCTAAAGAATACCGGATGGTCAAAATTTTTTAAGCCATCCGCTAAGGTGTCCCTCTTGATCATATCGGGGTTATGGGATGTAAAACCGCAGTCACTATCGTTTGTGCTATTTTTCTATATTTCTTGGGCTGTCTCTATATTCTCTGTCTTTCGATTAAAGAAATGACTTCATAATTAGCGCTGTGTCGTGTATGTTCTTCGTTCCGTCGTCTGCGCTTTTTCGCCACAATGCCCACATATTATTATCATAATGTAATTGCCTGCTGCAAAAAAAGCTGCCTCCACGATCGTGTATGAGCTACGATGGGCGTTAGGACAAGCCGACGGATCGTCGGTTCCCGTCCGTGCGTCATGAAGACCAACCGCGGCGGAGGCGTCGCGTTCCAGACGAGTCTCGAGATCTCTGCCGTCTTGAGCCCATGCAGCGTAGCGGGAGCCAGGGGCTCGTATCACGTGCTCTGGCCTCAAGAGGAGGCGGCTCTATCTCTCCTCTTCACGGGCTGCACACTTATGTGTGCCGGGGCCCGGGTTTGAACCTTCCCCCGCACTTCGTCTTGTCGCGGTGTCCTACCTTCTAATATTGGCTCCATTCCACCTCCTGTCCCCTTCCGCCGACGGCCCTCTCCTCCTCTACCGCCTCGCAGACGTTACGCTAGAGGGGCAAAGCGTTTTCGCTCTTCTAGCGCTTGCCTCACAATCGTCGACGTCGCTCCAGCAGCCTACCCACCCCTCAAGATACAGACGCTTGTAGCTCTCGATTTTTTTTTCTTTTTTGCGAGCGGGCGCGGCTTCGTCGAGTCATTACTATGCATGGTGCGCGCTTCGCGTCAGTGTGTTTTTCGTCCTTCCAGGCGAAAATGTCGCTCGGCCTTCCTCATACTCCGCTGCTGTCGACACCGACGACAACTCCGCTCGTACAGTCGGACCATCGCTGTGAGCCGATTTCTAACATCGTCTTCCAGGAGTCTTCGTGACCTCTAACAAATCTGCTACTGCTCGTGTGAGAGACCCAGGACAGATCAACCTCCTGTATGACCTTCGGCGGTTGGGAAGTTTTCTGGCCGTTGTCGACGACGAAACACTGCGCCAGCCTAGTGGAGAGCGTCTAGCTGTGTTACATGTGCGCGCTGTTCACATTGTGAAGGGAGAGCGTCGTCGTCAGCGACTCTCCCGCGGTGCGTGCAGCGAAGTGCGAGGGTTGGAGGAGGAGGAAGAAACGAACTGTTCTTGACTTGGCTTGTTTTTCTTCTGCTGCGTTTAGGCGTTTTGTCTCCCCGCTCCTTTTGTTGCTAACGTTGTCTCCAAAAGAGAGAGAAAGGAGGAGGAGAGAACAAAAAAAGAAGTGGCTTAGCGCAGCACCACCTCCGCATCGTTAAGAAACAACACGCAGTGTTGGAATTTCTCGGTACCGACGACGACAGTAATACACGCCGCTCGCTCGGAGCGATCGGATCTGTTACACCCACCGCGATATTACGGCTGCCGGCGGCAGATAAGGCTCGATCTGGAACGTGTGCGTGACAGTGCCGCTGTTGAATTTGTCGTTCCGGAACGTGCTTGTAGTTCGCGGCGCTGAAGTAGCGTGCGAGTGGGGCGCCGCTGCTGAGGCTTCATTGCTGCGCCATTTGTACGACTACGACACCGACACAGCCACGCTGCTGTTGACCGGAGTATCGTGTCAACACTCGACCGTGTTCGCACCCGACACTGGCTGTGAAGTCACCGCGCCGGCTGTGAAGTCGCCGCGCCGGCTGTGAAGTTCGCGCCTTCTGCCTCCTTTCGCGAAGCGTTATTCAGTTTGCTGTTCTCCGTGCCTTCTCGTTGAACTAAGACACCGTCGTCTCTGCTGCCTATTGAGTGCTCATACACACTGAGAGTGCGGGCTGATATACAGTATTCAGTTCGCTCATCTACGTGCAGTGGACTACGACACCGTTGCTTGTGCTGCCTGTTTGGTGTGTGTAAACACAAGTGAAGTGGGTACGTTTTGGCCACGAAATAGGGCTGTACAAGCTGTGTGTGACATCTTTTCTTTTTCTGGTTCATCCAGAAGCTCGCTAATTGGACCGTGTACTACATCACCGCCTCCTTCGTGTTATGCGCTCGACATCCGCCGTTTCTACGACCGAGCCCGCATCTTCGCGGCGTCACAGATTAATGACGGTGTTTCGCGTTCAACCGACGAGCATCTCCGGCGAGGTTCCGTAATTACATCGACGCTTTCGTCGTTGTTCGCTCTAATCATAGCGAGTGCCACCGCTTATTTGAAGCCTGCTCCGGGAACATCAAAACAAAGAAAGACAAGCGGACATTAAAGTGCGGCATGCTTTTGTGCTGATTGATGTGGTCATCCTTCAAGACACGCCTCTGCCTGGTGTCGTAAAGCTAGTGTAACGGGTGCCGCGAGACGTTGTACTCGGCTGGAGTTTTTCTTTTACACCCGTCAATAGAGACGAGGAAGCCCCAACGCAGCGCATCCTTCTTCGGCTACAGCCACTATCACAACATCTGCGACCTGCCTTGACTCTTGCATACGGCGATCAGGAAGCAATGGCCCCTGACTCAACGCTGACTTTGAGACAAGTACAAGAGTTCTCGTGGATGGTTTGTTGTGTAGCGATTGCCGGAGACGAGGATTGAACTTGTTGTTGACCCCTTTGTACGCTGACCACGAGGGAACGACGCCTGACGCAACCCTGCCCGCATCAAGACGTGGAGTGAAGTTCAGTTCTTTCTTAGGCTCCATTTTGTCGTGATCGCTAATTCTGGATAGTGCCGCCAGAGTTGTCGGAACGTCCGCTCGTGTCATTTCGTGCGCCCCAGGGGCTAGTCGGCCATGGCGGAGCAGCGCCATATCAACTGGAGTGTTGAGCGCAAGGCCGGTGGCACCATGACGGTGCAGGCTTCCATGAGGCGAATCCAGATCCGTCGCCGGAAAGTCGGCGTCGTCCGCTTCGGCGCGACGTCGGTGGGCGGCTACAGGTGCGTACGGCTTCTTTAGCACACGTGGAAATAAATTTTGTAATGGGGCGTCCGTAGAAACGCCACATTTGTCCGTGAAAACCGTCTCGTGGCCTTGTTCGTTTATGCAGTCATCCATTCTTAGGTTCTAGTTCACTTACTCTCAGAATAGAATCCCGGTGGCTGTAAAGCTTTTAGCATAAATACTGAATACCTTTATTACTCTATACCACACGACAACTTCTTAGAATGTCTTAGTAATATCTGCAGGAGCTAAAACCACGATGTGATTATAGGAAACGTTGCAGTGGAGTTAACATTGACCATCTGGTGTTCTTTTAACGCGCACTCACATAGCACAGTACGCGCCTCTAACAAATCGTACACCTTACCGTTAACTCGCAAAAAGTGTCAATGACTGTCTTAACGAACAAGGGCCTGAGACGCTTTTTCGTGGATAAATGCGGTGATGCATGGGTGTCGCCCATGAAAGAACCGAATGGGGATTACGCAAGTCTTGTATGTAAATTGTATATTTCAATGCGAGATTTTACGATGATTCAAGAGCAGTTCACTGCTGGCTATGATTTGCGTGGGTATCACGGATCTCAAGCGCTTTCGAATAAACACGCTATGAAATTGTCAGTAAACCTAGCTGGACTGACGCTTACAGATTTCATGCCCCCAACTCCCAACTCTAAAAATACTAAGTCCGATTCTTCCACGGGCCATGCCCCTTCTTTGGGGAATAGTTACGTATATTATGGTGCAGTGATGCAATGGACACGCAAATACTATGCTCGTGTAAGTGTAGACCTACACTTACTTTTTCATTTGTGCAGTTTCAATTTCTGTAATTACTGAAACGCGCACAAACTTTTCTTGGAATGCATTACTCACTGCATTGCAATCGTGTCGCGCAAATTTGACGCAATCGCAGGCAGTGGATCATAATTTGTGCCTGAAGGGGATATCCTTCTTTGCAATTACTGTGTTGAGGTCGCTACTTCTCAGCGCAGTAACATGGTCACAAGGCTCCCTATGTAATTTCATATCGTTAAACTTTACGGCAGCTGTTGGTAAACTAATCATGTATTATATCTTGTTAGTCTGTCGGCCTGAATTACGTGTACATTGGGTTACAAGTGAGGGGGAGAAGTGGGCAGATATGGTATTATTCATATGTATTGATGCATGTATTAAAAATTAGGGGACTTTAAACCTTCGCCTTTAGGATTTGGATGTGATAGCGATATCCTGTTTTTAGTCCGTACTTCAGACACTTAGTGCATGCAACCTTTTCGAATTTGCTATGCACTCATTACGCTGCCTTAAGGGAATGTGCAGAGTGTGCGCCTTTTGTAGTGGGGTACCGGCTTTCAGCAGTGGAGGCATTATATTAATCACATATTCTTACGCCTGTTGTCAGAGGACGCTTGTACCACGCATTATAACTGCAATATTTCATGCTGAATTGTGAAGCATGTACACAGGATGCGTGTTTTTGTGAAGCAAGAAAGCTACTTCTACTGCATTTCCAAGCAGAGGAAGTTCTTTTCACTGTTTTCACAAGCAGTGGCATGGCCGTGTGGCAGAACATCCACTTGCCACGCAAACGACCCTGGTTCGGTCTACACTCTGTTCCAAGATTTTTATTATTTTATTTGCATAATTCCCGATCTTTCGGTCACGCATAAGATGATGATTTTTCGCTCACAACCAACGACACCGGTTCCGACGCCGGAATTTCTCTGAAACGAGCTCTTTACCGCTGTCGCGTTATTATGGATTGTATATATCAATGGTGTGTGTGGCGTATGTAGGATATGTTTATGAAGAATGAAGATTTGCGCTCACTAATTGTGCATTCTTATCTCTTTTGCAGGTAAGTTCATCCCTGGCTGTACTCTTCCTTGAAGTCAAGGTTACGTGAGTCAAGGCTGCGCCTGTCTCGCATTTGCGTTACATGTTCGAGAGTCACGTTGCAAGCGGTTACATTATTTGATTGGGGTCGCAATTATGTGGACATTCTTGACAATACATTTGCGTCGATGTCGCCGTCATGTTTCGTATAAAGTCCAAATTGATCACATACCCCGCGCATCGTATGTTCTACCCACGGCTGAGCGCGCGCGAGGGGGAGGGGTGTGGCCAACGTGGCTGAAGCAGAGTTAAAAAGAACCCTTTATCTCGATCAGTCAATGATCAAGCGTCCATGCAGGTTTATTGTTACGCTGACGTGACCTAAACATTAATGTAGTTAATGCTTGTGGCTGCCGGCGGTTCTGCACTGTCGTTTTATGGGCGACCTTTTCAAGGTGCCTTTAAGTTCTCGACCAAATACGCTGAAATTTCGCCAACTTATTAGTGAATGTCTGAGGATTAATTAACCAGCATAACACCGATTACCAGCGAAAATTGGGTGACATGGCCCATTTAAAAGGAGTATACACTAAATGTAAAGAAAACAAATGGTGCCCACCTTTCGACACGCTGCCGAAAATGCATGTGTGAACCAATATTTCGTCAGGCCAAGATTATAAAACCGGAACAGTTCAGCCCGCGAACTCTGGGAGGCGTGCTATAGGGAAAAAATAAAGGAACCTACTGTGTTAGTGGCACTTTCATCTGCCTGTACAAAAGTGAGATCAGGTTTTTTTGACGTCACATGTCCTTAGCCTGATTATAGGGTGCTGGTTTGATATGTGCTCGGTATTTTCCGCCTGGGCATCACTGCGCTATATATTTCATGGCAAACCTTTGTAATAAACCAGTGGTTGCTAGTGCTTCGCCTGTATTCTCTTGTATGATCGTGTTTTTAGCGAATAAATGAAGAGGTTACGTACTCGCCAACTTGCCCCACAGCAAGTCCCTATTGTCTCGTCAGTTCTTTGTGGTCCGTCCTGGTTTGCGCTGAACATCCAGTCGGGGTTGTCGCGCCATACGTTGCCGTCGATTCTCTGCTACAGTTTTTTTATTGACTACACAACGAACAAAGAACAACCACTGATAACCATGCCCAGTTATTAGTAGTAGTTCCTGGGGCTTTAACAGTAAAAAACCACAATATGATTGAGGGGCGTCGTAGTGGAGGGCTCCGAAAATTTTGACCATGCGGTCCTCGTTAAGGAGCTCTGACATCGCACAGTACATGGGCATCTACGGTGTCGTCTGCATCGAAATACAACCACTACTCCCGGGATCGAACCTGTGACCTTCGTGTCCGCAGCCGAGCACCATAACCGCCGCACCACGGCGGTGGACAACAATCCCAATTAATCGCTGTCACCTAATGTTGTTGCTGTTCGGCGCCTATTGCAGGATCTATAGGCAAGCTGAACGCCTTAATTCAGTGATCGCAGTTTCTGCGACGGTGAAAGTGAGAGCACAGTTTAACTTGTTCGGTTAGTCGCTAGAACATCGTCGTCGTCGTCATCATTTCTAGCCTGTGTTAGGCCACTACAGAACGAAGGCCTCTTGCAGTGACCTCCTGTCATTTTATACCGGCGAACTTCCCAATTTTGTCGCTCCTTCTCGCGCCCTGTCTTCGCCGACTGCGTTTTCCATCCATTGGTAGCCATTCTGTTAATGTCCACCGATTTTCTGTTCGACGCATTACATGAACAGTGCTAGTTCGTTTCTTTCGCTTGATGTCAGCTAGGTTATCTGCAACTCCTGCAGTATGTTCTCTTGCTTATTCTCCCGTCTTCCGGTGTCCTAATGTTATTCCTATCATTTTACGTTCCGTCGCACGCTGCATGGTCTTCAGCTTTTACTCCAGCTGTTTGTTATTCTTCGTGTTTTAGCCCCACATTTTAGAACTGGCATTATGCAGTGACTTTATACTGTTCGCTTAACAATACTGGCTGATTTCTTGACATAATTTGAGATTGTCTGCCAATTGCGCTCCAGCCATGCTAACTGCTAACAAGCTATCTGCTAACACGCTATCTGCCAACATACTAACATGCTGCTGCTAACAAGTTAACTGATAACATGCTAGCTGCTAACAAGCTAACTGAAATACAAGAAAAATTAATAGCTAAGAACGCAATTTGTCTCGAGGCCTTCATTTTTAATTACGCGTCTCTTTTTTTTTTTCGTAAGACGGGAGCATCTTACCTGAACGACGTTATACATCGCAGGGCAGTGGTTCGTTGATCTGCACGTCTATGGATGTATGGTATACAGGTCAGAGGTCGGCTAGTGGTATGGGCATGTTTTATTCAAATTCCACCTCACTATTATCGGCACCACCACGCGCTGAATACGAAACTTGCGAGCGAGGTGAGATAATAGCTGCAGATGAATTCGCTTCGTCGTCCAGTGTATGAGGAAAAGTTGTACATTCTCTATGCTTTTCTACATTCTCGAGGCATGCATCAGGGGAAAAATGCCTCGTTTTATGGCTTTCCTAGCGAAGGAAACAATACGCGAAAATATAAAAAAAATCAAGGAGGAGAACCGGTAGGGCTACCTCTCATTTTTTTTTTTTTTTTTGTCTTTATCTCGACTGAATCTTCCGAGTTGACCTTATTGGACTGTAAGAGATGGGAGAAATCGAGTGCTGTTCAGACTGGTGGCGGAAAAAGTACGCACCCTTTTAAGCGAGGAGCATTTTAGGGGCCCTGGCTGTTGTATGCCGTCGTCTTCGCTTGACTTGACACAAGAAAAACCACATACGCGTATATATAGCATAGCCAGCTGTAGCATCTCGTGCTTGCGCTCGCACTAAAGAGAAGACCTCTTCCTCTCGTTCTTCGAGCGCTTTGGTGATGGTATCAAGTGCGGACGTTACAACTACGGCTAGAGAAAAAGGACAACACAAACCACCTAGTAAAACAGAAAAATAAAGGCATGCATATCTATAGAAAAAAAAACAAGAGAAAACGGTAAGCGACAAAAACAAAGAGATGAGGAAAGCAAAACTTAAGGCAAAGCTGCCCAGCTCCGCACTTCCTTCAGACTCGGCAGCGCAAGTGCCAAGCTGCCTTAATTTTTTATGCTGCATCTACAGTGCGTGGTGTTAAAGCAACCGAGGGCATTTCACTTGCGGTGGGTGGGCCATACTGGCGACCTCGGTAGCGCCTCTCTTAGAAGGTTTGAGTATGTAGTGCAGCTGCACGCGCTGCAAATGCGTGCGGCCGGCGACAGGCTCACCGTGTTGAGCTTAAAATTCTGTGGTAGTATCATTTTTTATATCAGTTATTTGGCTCGCGAAACGGACTCAGGGACGACTCGATAAAGGAGCTAAGCCCCAAGTGACTGGAAAGCATCGTATTACCTTTCCGGATCTGTGCAAAGAAGGAAGGAGACAGCTCACAGAGCGCGTTTAATCAAAGAGCAAATACGTTTATCGTCGTTTTCCACTTAATCCGCGAATTCATATGTTTTCTATCACTGCTTGTATTGCTTTATCTTAGGAGGCAATGTTTTCAGGATAAACCTCTCGAAGTGCAAGCCCTGCATGTGAAGCCATCTTGTCTCGTGCATTTGTAAGCGATGCCGATGCAAGATTCCAGCCGAAGTTTTGACATCAACGCACTCCGAAGGCAATATTGGCAATCGTAACCTGTTCCTATTCCCATTCATCTTTTTTTTTTTAAGTGTGGCGCACTTTAGGTAGCCGGGGAGTCGTTGATGATGATGATAACAGCTTTATTCTCCGTCAGATAAGGACTCCCCGTCCCCGGCACACAGCCCTGAGGGAGGAGGGCCGCCCTTTCAAAAATATATTTGGACAGTCTATAGACTGTCTATATCTTTAGACAACCTATACCGTTTAGATTCATTTTTGTAAAGGCGGCACCTCCACGATTAAAAGCAGGCAAATAGTTCTTGGCTCTTTGCGGCTTCTTCCGGCAGATGGATGGCTTGTTGCTGTAAAGCAGACTCGTCGCTCCACAGCATGACTTTCCAGGACTATCTCCTATTTATATGCTGTAGTATGCTGGTGTCGTTGCTTGGCGTAACGCTCTATGTGTCGAATATTGAGCGCGCGCTCGCGCCGATGAGATTATCGCTTGTCGTCGCCAGAAAAAAAAATTTAGAACTAGTGCGCTCGGCGTAACGCAGACAAAATATACGTATAAATATAGAAATAAGAGGAAGCAAGCGCGAAACAGAAGAGAGAAAGGGGGTAAATAGGAAGATAGATCGACAAGAGCAATAAAAAGAAACAAAGAAATAAACATGCAGGGCAAAAGGAATAGGAACAAAGAGAAAAACGCCAAAAAAAACTTGAAAAGAACAAGAGAGAGGGGGAAAGAAAGAGAAACAAAGAAAGCTGGCTAACTCCGTGCTTCATACAGGATTGGCACACCTAGCGCGAGGTTGCCTGGATTCATTTTCTTTCTTTTTGTCTCTGTTCTCTACCTGTGTCGTGCTGTGACCTAGACGAGGTTTTCCATTGCAGTTGTTGTCGAACGCGCAATGTTTCGAAGCTACTGTTCTGAGGGATAGGGCTGTTTTCGTGTTCTGCCGGTAAAAACTGTACGCATGGACATCGCGTACTGGTACACCGAATGCACGAAATTCCTCCGAAGACAGAAAACATATTTTTGCGCTCGAAACAGATGGAGTAGAGTGCCTAGTTCGGTTCTTTCTTAACGGCCGAGACATGGATGTGTTAGAACGCGGAAAACTTCTAGCATCTCTGGGTGTTTTTATTTTAACTGTCGCATATCAGCGAAGGCGAGGTATTCTTTTTTTGAACGACTATACCTTCGTCGGCGTCTTTAGTGACTTCAGAGTTTCATTTGTAAAAGGAGATGTGGGTGTACCTAGGATGGACGGACGGACAGACGGACAGGTGGACGGACGGATGGACAGATGGAAAGACAGGCGGATGGACACAGACAGACGGACAGACAATTTCAATATGCAGTTAACTCTATTACGCAATTATGAACTTTACCATTGTCCTGAGGAGAAACTCGGGAAGCCCCCTTACGGGGGAAGAGCTCCGGCAGGCAGCTCTCACGTCGGGACTGGCAGACCATGCCTAACCGCTGAACTTAAAAAAAATTTCGGGGGGGGGGGGGGGGGGTATCATTGCCCAGGAGTGAAGCCGTGCCCACACGAAAGATGGTGGCAACAGCCGCCGTGTTTGTAGGGGCACGATAAACTGTTGGCGTTGAGCGAAGGAAACACAGGGAAGTTTATTCCATAGTAGTAACAGCATTCCAGGTGAATGCAATTGCACCGGTTAACAAATTACTTCATCGGGGCGTAGAAACAATAGGTACGATGCAGCTCATAGCACGGAGGTGCTATCTCAAATCACGGATCACTGATGGAAATAAAGAGATACACAAAACACAAAAAAAACTCGCTGAACTTGCACAGGATCAAATATAGTTTGGCAAGAAAAGCTACATTTGAACTGAAAACAAGTCTTATAGGCCGGCTTATATTGTGGATGGATGAATGAAAAAAAAAACTTTATTGCGTATTCGGCGTGACGGGTACGTGCCACAATGGGTAAATCCATCTACTCGCCACTGGCCCCCTAATTACGAAGAAGGCAGCAGTTAACCCAATGAATGGCCTACGATGTTAGCGCACCGTGGATCAGGAACTCCCTTCGCTACATGCCGCAGGGAACTGAAACTGGGCAATTGGGGAAGAAGAAGCACCACCTTAGGGTTTGCCGACGACATCAATAGAGGGGAAACACCCTTCCCCACATTCCGTGTTTCAGGCTTGGTATCACTGGTGCCTCATAAGAGAAATCTCTTTCAAAACACCCGATGGTTTGCCCCTCCCAGATTTCACGTAGGTGGAGCTGAAACACCCTTCTCTGCATGCTTCGCCCCACCCCTGACCGTAGGACCCAAGAACTGGCGGAACGCCATTACGTTCCGGCCCCGACTCTTGCGTTGCCTGTTGCAGTACTGGGGGCTAGCATGTGTTTCGTGGACCCACTGGCGACTTAAACTCCTCAGGATCTCTTAATAAAGTTCTTGACTGACTTTTCTTGGTGAGTCTTCCTGAATGTAGCTGTGTCATGCGGAAACTTGGAAATTGACGAAGGGATAAGTATACAGCTGTTCATTTCCGGCAACTTCCTACGCTGTCAGTAAGCGAGCACTTTGACTTGAGAAGAGGTACAGGTAATAAAAGCAGAGGCAGGTGAATCACTGCCATACTTTCTCATTTCCTCTTCGAGTTTGCGCATTCCAGTGGTGTGTTCTGGCTATTAGCGAGCCATAAAACGTGTCGTGTACCCGCAGTGAAGAAATCCCTCTCTCCGTGCCAAGTGGCGAGGCACGTAGTGAAGCACGTTGCGCCACCAGCGCCGACCCACGCGCGTCACTCAGATTTTTCCACTGAGCTCAGCGGGGCAAACTACAGCGCTTTTGTGATCCGCGCGACAATTTTCAGCAGTTGAAGTACCCCTAAAACGTCTCTATTTACACAGGCACATCGTGCTTCCAAGTATTACGTGACGTTCGTCTGGTCGTTATATGCAGGCATTTAATTTATTTGCTGTTTAATAATTGTTCTGTATTTAAGAGCCCGAGATCACGTAGTTCCGTGCACGAGTGCCAGCGCGCGCGCACGTACGGACACTCGGGCGCTTGCTTGTACACGTGGACAGCACATGGTTTGATTCAATCATGTGAAATGATTCCGTCAAAGAGGAAAGTTTAGTAAACTTAAAAAGTTACGTCTGGCTATTTCCGCGTCTTATTCTTTCGAGCTTACTTTGTCGTTGCTGATTATTCGATAACTATTCGAAAGTTATTCGGTATTTCGAATATACGCTATGGGAGTCGAGTACCGAATTGTATAGAATGATTTTCGATTCGTTATTCGAGATTTTCGAAATAATCACACACGCCTACTTTCTTTCTTCTCTCGTCCCGACGAGCCGCTGGAAGCTAAGCAGAGAGGGATGGCATTGAGGAAAAGTGTTACGTCACGAGTGTTTTTTTTTTTTCTCCTTCGATTGTGTGGTTTGCTTTCAGTGTGATCGCCAGCGCGGGCACGTGGCGGCCTCTCGCAGAGGCCTCGGTAACTACTGAATACATGAAGCCTGAGTCAGCCGATGGCCCTGAAAGGGGGTATACGGCGCGGTCGTTTGAGTATATGTCATCATTTGTAGAAACAAGAGGCAACTGATTCAAAACTAATGGTTTCGGGCTTAGTACTGCTCCTTAGATCGGCCATGATAAGGTCACCCACCAAATCGAGGTTTTCAACGAAAGATATATGCAAAGTTGGGCCTGTACATACATGAAAATTCTAAATTTCCGGAGCCCTCCACTACGGCGTCTCTCATAATCATATAGTGGTTTTGGGACGTTAAACCCCACATATCAATCAATCAACATGAAAAATGTGCTGTAAAATATTTGATGGCAAAATGAGCCCTAGAAGTCGCTGGCTATAAATCCCGCCCACTGCCCGTACCGCCAGTTTGCAAAGCGTGCGTGAGGTCATGTGCTTTATAGAGTGGAGCCGTCGCCTAAGCTTTAGCCGCTGTAAGTCATTCAATTTTAAACGCCTAATTGAAGAAATTTCTATACTTCGTTTCTCAAGTTGTGGAAGGTATGGGCGCTCCCAGCCAATCATGACAAAGTGCACTTCACAAGTTCGTTCTTCCGCACATGTCGCGCTGTTAATTCGTCAGGTGGCCCCGTCTGCGTGGAAGTAGGCGTGCTATACTAATTATTTTTTTTTAATTTTCATAGCAGGTGGCAACCGGTAGTGACCCACGTTTTGTTAGTGAAAAACAAATGGCCCAAGACTGGCATCGTAGCGCTACTATTTGGCGTTGCCGGTGGCCGTTCGGGACAGTGTTCGTCGCTTTTATGAGAAAGGCGTTCCCAAAGCGTTTTTTTGTTCCTGAGCCAGGGTTTTTCAGCATACTCTGCATCGTCGTCGTGAACATGGTCGGTAGCGTCTATAGTCTTCTTTGAAACGCGGCACCACTTTGGCGATAGTCGAAATTTCACTTTTCCCAAGAAAGCCTTGCGCCTCTCTTCTCAGGACGCTGGGGTGAAAGCTTTTCCGTCCGATCATGGCCTTTCCCGCAAGAATGCTTCTTCG
Organism: Rhipicephalus microplus; assembly: GCF_013339725.1. NCBI lineage: Eukaryota > Metazoa > Arthropoda > Arachnida > Ixodida > Ixodidae > Rhipicephalus > Rhipicephalus microplus. The sequence goes on along the minus strand of NC_051175.1, from coordinate 120,983,231 downwards.
GTAGTACGACTTTGCCGGGTCCTCCGTCCCTGTTTTCCACTGATACAGTGTTAACTTTCTCACCTGGGTCAGCTTTGCGGTCCCCTTGATAAGTGCATGCACAATCGCACTGTCCCTCCACTCGACGCGAACCCCTTTAAGAATGTTTTGGGCTATCTGCTTCGCCAGCTTTGGGAAACTGCGCTCATTCGAAGGATGGCTCACTGGCCGCACACCTGGAGGCGCACCTTGCGCAGACACAACCTACTCGGGCGACCCCATGTTCCATCGCTACCTCATTGCGTAACACACATGACACTCACACAAACACTCACGCATCCACTTTAGTAACACGCACGACACTGAGTGTTGCGTGTGTTACTAGGGTGGATGTGTGAGTGTTTGCGAGAGTCAAGGTTGCGCTAAATTCTTACGCTTTGACGAATAACCAACTAGCCCAACAACAGGTTTTATTGAGCCATCACTACCTCAGAACAAGCCTCCGCATAGGTGCGTCCATGCAGACTTTCTATTTTAATTTTACTAATGATTAAAATACTCTACACACTTTGAACAAGTCAATCCTAACAACGTGTTCAACTTCTGTGGGTGTGAATGTATTTTGCAAATTAGGACTGGATTGCGAAATTATTTCCGGGAGTATTTGCCGTGCTCATACAGCCCTGATTAGAGGAGAGAGCTTTACCTTTGGCACAAGTGCCAGCAGCTTGTGAAACGGACTGTAATAGCTCCGTTGTACGTCCAGCTGACCATGTAACGAAATCATTGGCCGGAATACAGATGGTCGCATAGCACGCGGCTTGTTACGTCATGGCTCGCGAGTGTTCCAGTGTTGTCAGGCTGTCGGGTTGCGCGCGTGTTTGTGAAAACATTCATAATGAATTGAATCCTCGACCGAATACGCTGAAACTTCGCCAATTTGTTTGGGAACACACTAAAATTAACCCACACAACACATAATATTGTCGAATATTAGGTGCCATGGCCCCTTTGTTTGAATCGGATGTTCTCAGGAGCTTCGACTACCGATCGGTGGCGTTTTCTGACCATGCTGAAAAAGTGTTCCAGAGCCACTTTTAATTAAAAAGTGGATATGCACAAAAACTAAAAAAAGAAACCACCCTAATATAAATGAAAACTTATTTTATATTATGCAACCTGCGTCTATTTTCATTATTACTTGCTAATTGCATAGCCGTAGCTTTTATTAGCACTGCTGTAGAGCCTGATTTTGAAAGCCATTTTCAATGTTTCACTCCACCTTAAAGACTGCGCGCAATTAAACGTGTGCATCCACAATTAACGTTGTTCAAACACACCCATTTATTTAATTAGTTTTCATCATCATCTCTTGCAAATGACTTCGCTGTGCTACATCACTGAGAGGGGATAAAAGTAATGTTATAAAGGAAAAGGCAGGAAGATTAAGCAGTCAAGGATAACTGGTTTGCTACCCTACACGGGGGAATGGGGAGGAGGAGATTGAAAGAGGGAGCGGGAATAATTAAAGGAGAGACAGAAAGATAGCACATAACACAGCACAGTCACTCAGTCCATCACGCTGGCGTGTTATGCACCATCAATGTCACAGTCGCTTGTCCAAGTTCGTTTTTATGAGAAACCTCAGTAGTTCGTTGGTCGCCTTTAGCTTCGATGTGAACGACATATGCATCGATTGATTGATTGATTTTGGGGGTTTAACGTCCCAAAACCACCAGCATTTCCGCTACAACATTTCCGCCTCCATCGGAAATGCAGCCGCCACAGCCGGGATTTGATCCCGTGACCTGCGGGTGACATATGCCTCACAGCATGTAATCATAACAATACATCACATTGCAACTGCACGAAATATTGAGCCATTTGCACCAGATTTGCACCAGAAATACTTACGGAATTTCGTAGCCATCTGCTGCTAACAAATGCCGATGAAGTCGTATCCGTAAAGTAATGACGAACACCTCCCCCGTTCCCACTCTCGCAGCTGTCTCTCCAGAAACCGGTCACTCGCGTCGCAGGTGATGACACTTTAGAGCCGCGGTCACGCAGTATACGCTACTGCGCGCGCATGTGCATTGCGCAAGCCCCGCTGCCTTTTCCGCCTCTCGGCCGCCAAGCTGACGCCATTAGGCGACTTTATGCCGTTCGATAAACGATCGCCGATTCCTCACGGAAACTCATCCGTATGCTCAACGTGGAACAGTCGCCAATAAGGGTCGTAACCTCTAAATACCGACATAGATACGGAATATTGATTACGCTCTGCTTCGCTGCACTTGAATTTGATTACTAACTGATATATTTACGGATGTATCTTCTTACGTTTGTTATAAATGTGTGGTGCACACAATTGATGGTTTCACAAGCGTTTAGCGCAGCCCTACATTTGGCATCTTTGCATGAGCAACACCCGCGAAAATGTGACTTTTTTAACGCTGCTTTGTTCTTTTCAAGCAAAGATGAAGTTTAGTACGACATTCGCTGGTTGTAGCTAAAAACCTGCCGTTTCGGCAGTGGCCGCACCTTCTCAGGACATTAATAAAGTTTGACCTACCAACCAAGAGAGGGCTACAAAGACTGCTGCCGAACATTATCTTGTTAATACGTCAACGTGTCGCTGGTGAACCTAAACGTAAAAGTTAGTGGTATCCGCAACTTCCTGGGTGCTTGTCCGGCCCCTCCAAGTCAGTACGCAATAAGTATGCTTTGGCTCCTTTTATCTAGTGCAGGATAGCAAACCGAACGTGATTCATGCCTAAGAGCCTACCTCTCTCTCAGCAGAAATATCGCTGCATATTCGACCAGGAATGCAGTTGTCAGTAGTTACCCACAATGGTGCTTATTAGTAGAGCCTCGCGAAAGCTCTATAAATAAATATGAAATTCGCAAGGGCACGTGGTCCGTCACAGTTCTCGCCACATAATTCCTCAATATTTACTAGAGAGAACTGTGGCACCATAGGAATGATTGTACTACACGGATAAGCCAAAATATTCGTGCTTGCGGCGTCAAACGCACTTGTGGCTTTATTCGTTAGGCTGCTTAGAAGAGCGTATGAAAAGCTTCGCTTTAGCGTTTGATGCTACTACGCATGGGTCGTGCGCTCAACTCTTGCGGCCCCCGACTTCTGTTAAGTGACGGAAATAACCGGTGGTCTCAATGAACGCAAACTTAGCGTATAGGTCATACTAAACTATCTATTGTTGTGTTTTGGTGTTTGTTTCGGATAAAAGAATTAGTGAGTCTGAAAAGGTTTAGGTCATGAAGTGGTACTGCTGAACATTTGCTGAACTTTGTTTTGTGACAAAGCTGATGCAGGCCATACTGAGCCAAACAGAACCGAAATAACGATCAGATATATTCGTGTACTACCCATCATTCCCATGCTGGCTGAAGTGCCATGCATCGCAGCTTCCTTGGGCATCAGTGCCGAAGTACCCTCTTCTGCGTCTACAGGAAAGCTATGTGGTTCTCGCCCACAGCGAGCGCTTCGTGGTTTTCACCATTGTCCGCTTCATGCCACTGCAGTACTTGCTTGCCAACCGCCAGCGCCTGCTACGTCCTTGCGACGTACGACTTGGTATCCGAGCCGCGTCGGCATGCTGCCGCGCCGTGCGAAGGCAGTGGTGCCGTAAGCCGTGACGTCGCCCCTAGTCTCGCACGAGTTCCTGTTGGGTGCCGAGCCGAACGGAGCGGCTGCTTGACGGTATACGCATAGGCGTGCGCACTAGAGAGGTCAGCCTCCCTTCCCCCTTATTTACTCGGGATGAAGGTTCAAAATCGGCCCCATACACTCGCATAATAGGGATGGGGGTCCAAAGTGTGTCCCATAAGTTGACGTATTAGGGAGGGGCGCGTGGCAAAGAGCATTCGCCCCTCCCTGAAGGGGAATTCTGCGCACGCCAATGGCTTTATGTGCTATCATTTCGTTTTCGCTAGGCGTAACGCTCGCAAAACCACATTTAGCATAGCCAACTGCAGCATATAGAGCTCGAGCTCGCACCACACAGAAGGTTTCTTCCTTCAAAACAGTGTATAACACAGAAAAAGAAAAAAAAAGTTGGAAAAGAAATCAGGAAAGAAAAAGAAGGAAAATCCTAATTAAGGCCTTTAAAGAAGGCTGCCCAGCTCCGCACTTCCTTTAGGCGTGCTACCTCTACTTCGAAGCTGCTTTGTATTTGTGGTTTTTTGTATTTACTAAATACTTAATGTGCTGTTTTAAAGGACATCACTGTAGGGCTCTTTTTTAATATTTTGTTTCTTGTTGTTTTGAAACATTACTTACATTTTTCAAGATTGGTCAACAGTTCTCGCAAATAATGCTATTATAATGTCTGTTCTGAATAATTTTTATGTCGACACCTAGGGTTTGTAGTGGACGCTTTCGTAGTCAATGCATGATGCGTGGGCTTACTCGAACTCAGACTGATTCTTAGCTTTTGTCTCGCGTACAAATGACTGCTCCTCTTTTGGGCTTTTCAGATGATAACATGTTGGATTGTCAAACGCAGCTAATAAATTAGAGTGGCAATTGATCAATGTAGTGCTATCTGATGGATATTCAGTGTCCCACTTGTCGCTTATCCGTCCGCTTATCCCAAATGTCAGAGCAGCCTAATTGTACTCGCAGATAAAACTGAACAGGGTGCTTTTCGCCGTGTGCAAATTTTATTATGCAATGACGCTTGCCGGTGAATCGATGGCTTACGGCCTGACCATTCTTATCCATTGCGACCGGGACAGGTAGGGGGGATGCACGTAGCGCCATCTCTCGTCGGCGACAGCAGTTGTTAAGATAGATTTACCAGCGCAAATAAAGACTGAACATTCAGGAAGGGCATACACATACAGCGCTGAACTCACAACTGATTCGTTATTACGAACGTAGTTGTGAGTTCAGCGCTGTATGTGTGTGTCCTTCCTGAATTTGCCGTCTTTCTTTGCGCTGGTAAATCCACCTTAATCATGAACCAACTCGCCCAAGCAGCAGTTTTAGAGACAGCAGCGGCCTGTCATAACTGAATGGGAAAGCAAAAAAACAAATCGGAATTCTCGAAGAAACTTAGTTACTAAAAACGATTCTGCGTTATATGTAGAAAGACGTCACTGGAACATTCTTCTGAAAGAACAGTATCGCACCACTAACTGCGGGTTTTTTCAGAGTGTTCAATATTTTACAATGTGGTCGCATATGATTTAAATAGGTGGTGTTCAAGTGGCCTGGGAAGTCGCACACTTTGTGGCGCGATGCGGCTATTCTATAAGGATGTTACATTGGGTCTCTGCTTCATATAACCGGGAGCCGGTTTTGATAACTACTTTTTTTCGTCATATAGACTTTTTTTCTCGCCATTGGTTCATTCGTTTATGGCAGGACGCCTACGCACTTCCTGAATGATGTCAGGCACAGAGTGGTGACTACTACTGTTGCTGCTGCTATAATAACTACTAATATCAGAAGTAGTAGTGCGGCTACTACTGCTAGTAGTAGTAGTAGTGCGGCTACTACTGCTAGTAGTAGTAGTAGTCGTAGTCGTAGTAATAGTAGTAGTAGTAGTAGTAGTAGTGATCACTTTTTCACATCATCGAGGAAGTGTGTAGTGTTATTAAACCGGGTCCCGATATTTCGGTGATGTCCCATCCTGCCCGAAGCAAAACTTTAATTAATTCCGTCCTTTCTAGTTGTGGTGGTGGTGGGGTAGTAGTAGTAGTAGTAGTAGTAGTAGTAGTAGTAGTAGTAGTAGTAGTAGTAGTAGTAGTAGTAGTAGAAGCATCAGAATTAGCAGTACTAGTAGTTTACTTATATTCAGCCGATTTCAGTGGCATATGCAAATGGAGGCGAAAGGCTGTAGGCCCGTGTGCTCAGGTTTGGGTGCACGTTAACAAACCCGAGGTGGTCGAAATTTCCGGTGCCCTCCACTATATACGGCGGGTCTCACGATCATGGGGTGGTTTTGGGACGTTAAGCCCCGCATATCACTCATCGATTTCAGAGGCCGATCATATGTTTCATAGAAGAAAGAGAAAGGTAACCTTGAGCTAAGATACGTTCCTTCGTTTGATACAGTGGCATTCCCTGTTCCGCAATTTTCCATGATTTCTGTAGCCTCTATCGCTCCCTGAACGTCGGTCTTCTTTGGATTGACACACAACATGGACAGGGGTGTACGATCTGGATAACACTTAGTTGCAGATAACGTAACAATCTCGTGTTCTGGCCATTTTTATATCTGTTTGCTTGCCTGTATATTCCCTGCCTTTCCGATAAACAAATCATTTTGATAGTCAGCGCTGTGTCCTGTATGCTCCTCTTCCTATCATCTGTGCTGTTTCGCCACATTTGGCTTATCTCGCTCACGCGCATCCGTCGTTATCTATGTAGAAACGAACAATCGACACGTTGTAATCTTGCGTCAAACGGTGGAGTAGGAATCGTGCCGTTGGTGTCCTAGAATTGTTGTCGTCCACCTGTCTTAGGACAAGGTCTAACAAACTTCAGGTCTAACACCAACGTGGTGTTTGTCCGTATGCAGAATACCCAAACGTTTTAGCCTTTTCGCGACCGAAATAGAAATAAAGAAAAACATGTCACAATCACCAAAGTGTTTTTCGCTCAGTTTGTAGAAATCTTTCCATTTTTCTCGAAAAACGGTACCCGTGTTTTGATTGAATGGGGTTATATATTTCGCTAATCGCGTAGAAAATGATAACCAGAAGGTGGCTTCACCGCATCACAATACAATGAAAAATGGCAATAAAATTAAAGCATGGCTTCACTAACCAGGAGAGGTGTGACTATCTACCGTAAAGAAAACATGACGCGTATAGCATAACCTCCGAGATTGCGCACTGATGGGAGCAAAGAGCTCTTCCGGCATTCAATCTCGAAGGCCATGTGTATACACCGTTCGGTTCTGTGCGGGAGAGCAGTGTTTAAAGCTGGTGAATACTGTCCTCATTGGTCATTTCACAAACATCTCCAATTGACCTAGATTGCCGAAGCCACAGTTTTTTTTTTTAATGTCTGCTCCTAGGCATAATATTTTTTTTTTCAAAAATACACTTACAAGATTTCTTCGTGTATGAAGCCTAGTAGAGAACAGTGGTGTGGATGGACGATAGCCGGCGTAAACGACAGGACCAAAGAAAGACATGGACTCGTCTGACGCAGCTTGGCCTTCGTTGCCAAAGTCGCAGCGACTTAGTCAGTCACAGGGCACATCGGTAACAGCGAAGATTGAATCAGCGACTGTCCAGTTGTCAGAAGACAAAACAGCGTTCATTGTTCATCAGTCACTCCTATAGACGCACTTCTCATGTTCGTCGCCAACGCACCATCAGCTCAGCCCGTGCAATAAGTGTTTGATAGTCCGTGTCCAGTACTTGCAGATCTTCAGTAGGCACTATTACTCTGCCGCACATGATGTGGTCGACGTCCTGTGTTCACTATACCATAAAACGCAGCAGTGTTTTTTGTATGCTCCCTTCTTTCTATCTCCCTATCTTTTAATTCCCCATACCTCCTTACGCCAGTTTATAGAATAGCAAACCGGACGCGCGTCTGGTTAACCTTCCTGCATTTCCTTCCTTTTTCCTTCCTCATGAAGACTATTTTAGCATGTTCGCGATAAGATTCAAGCGTTTCTGCGTCTTCGACTGCTGCATACGATAAAAAGGTAACCTAAATGTGTATATATCGGCACGCATGCTCACCTATTTTTCGGTGTTTCCGCAGTTCGCCGCCTATAAGTGCTACACGTGTTATCGCTCGCCATAAATTGCGCGTTCATATATTCTGACATTATGTAATGTCATCGTTATTCCGATTAGGCTGTATGACGCAAACCGCAGCGCGCATTTCAAAACTTACGCGAGCACAATGGTCTTGTTTCAGCCTGGAACACATGCATTTTCACGAAAGGCTTACACATTTCGCATGCCCGGACGACTGACAACTGCATACATTGCTGTCGTTGTGTTGTCAGTATTCCAATGTCCTTTAACGCTGACGTCAAGTGTATTCTTAACCTGTTTGTTGATGCACGATGCACGTACCCTGACAGCTGTTACATGTACGAATGATATTATGCCGATTCCGCAATATTCGACATCTTACGAGAACGTACAAGGCACTAGAACGGTTATAACGTTTTTTTTTTATTCATACCCGCCATGGTTGTGTTGTGCTCGACGGTGACCCGCAGGTCGGGAGATGGAATCCCGGTCGCGGCGGCTTCATTTTCGATGGAGGCGAAAATGATCGAGGCATATGTACTTAGATTTAGGAGCAGGTGAAGAACCACAGATGCTCTAAACTTTGAAGCCCTCCACTACAGTGCCTCTCATTATCATATTGTAGTTTTTTTAACTTTGAACACCATCAATTATTAGTGCGAACATTTGCCAACCGTACGCGATGTGTCTCTCAAGTCAAAGCGCCTGCGAAAGGTGCTATTAGACATTGTAGGGAGGAAAGAAGTGGAAGTTTAAGGGCTCGTATTTTTTGTTAGACGTGTTATTATTGAGAAACAACAGGCAATGACGCCAAGGCGAATATTAAAGATGTTACTAGAAGTAATTGTAATGTAAATGTGAAGACAGAAAAGTGGACGAAAATATAACTTGCCGTGGCCATAGACCGAACCCACGAGCTTCGAATAACGCGTTCGATGCTCTACCAAATTGACGGGGCGATGACCGCCGCTGTAGCTCAGTTGCCAGAGCATCGAACGCGTCATTCGAAAGTCACAAGTTCACTCTCAGCCAGCGGCAAGTTATCTTTGCGACGATTTTTTGCTTTCTTTGCATTTACGTTTCACTTACAATCGATAGAATCCCCTATACTCTGCTTGACATCATCGTCCATTAGTGAAACACGTGGTACAGCCTCTCCGCTCAGACTGGTAGCTCCTTCGGTGACGGCTGCGTAGTTCATACGTCACGAATGGCGAGGAGGTGTATCAACGCATGCTCCGTCTTTCGCAGTTCCTGCTTGTCACCCGTCCGCATTTGGCGGCGCGTCCCAGTCGAGCTGGTTAAATGCCTTCACGTACGCTGTTACGCCACACTTACAACTCCTAAGAGCTTCGCGCCCTTTCCCATCCGGATTCTTTACACGAATCGAAGGAATTTCAGTTTTCATGTCGGAAACTTCTTTAATGCTGCCCTTTTTCCTCTCATCTTGGGCAGTAATGTTTTTTTATTGTTGTTGTTTATTCCACTGCGATCAAGAAAAAGCTCTGTCTGCACTTCCGTCTAAGTAATACATCTGCATATATGCACACGTGCATACCGTGCTGGCTAAACGTAGATGAAAAGCTATGCCCGTTCATAGGAATGCGCAAAAGCATCATACTGCTGAAAGCTGTACGCTCGTACAAAGTTTATGGACCACGTTTCCGCCAGACTTCCGCTACGTCAGCGGCACAGGCGTAGCCAGAAGATGCACGTGAAACTCCGTGTCAGTGCCCGCCTTGATCACGGCCTTGGTCTCGGAGGCTTTCGTTCAGCCGATACAAGCTCTCCCAGCCCCTACTGAAGCGTTACCCAGATGGCAGAGGGTAACGCAGAAAAAAAAAAGTAATCCTGATTTGTGGGGTTTAGTGCTTTCAAACCATGACATGATTGAGGGACGGCATAGGGAGAACATCGGAAATTTCTTTAACGTGCAGTGCCCTATAGAAAAGGCGCGCGGTCCCTTTGAAATTCTTATGGAGGGCGGTGAGCTGCTGTCGAAAATACTTAATGTAAAAGTGGTTTTACTGAAACAGTTATTTCTCTTCTGTTGTTTCTCTTGACTAATAGCTGTCAACACTAATAGCTACTTAAGCAACACCTCTGTTGTCAAGGTAGTTATTAGGCGACATTAGCTTGCCTTCCGACAAACCTCATTCAAGTATTACATCCTGTGCACGCTTGTGGTGCGGCGAATTCATGCAGGCAAGCAGAAAAATTTCGTGAGTTGGCAATCATGTTCTAAATTGGAATAAAAATCACGTACAATTTTTCCACGCAAGTCACAAGATTCCACGTTACAAACACAGGTTGCAAGCAAAAAGCCCATTTGAGGTGGACACTGTTGTACGGATGGCGGGTTAAAACTGACCCCACTGCTGACCCCTGGAGTAGCCGAGCGGAAAGCCGAAATTTCAAACACAGTTGGTCTTGCCCCAACACGAAGCTGCGCCTAGAATCGCATTAGACTAGAATTGTAATTGTCGGTGAATGTTCTATTTTTCTTTTCTGGCAGGTACTATATGCTCAGGTGCTTCTTCGGCTTTTGACGTGTTCTGTGTTCCGGCATTTTGTGGCAGCACAGGTCTGTGTTGTAGTATGTCTGTGATTAACGCGAGCCCTCTGGTGCCACATTTTCAGAAGGTCTATATCCACGCTCCAGCGCGTCCGTAGCGTAGCTGGAAGGCTCACTTCAATTCTCCTCCTCCTCACTAGGATATACTAGGACCTTGGGCATCTGCCTCAGTTGCGCAGAAAACAACTAAAGCACTGCTACTTTACCTTAAGTTTACAAACCTGAGCGACCGCCTGTAGACTGTGTGTGCTCCCAGTGTGCTCGTGATTGTGTGTACCTTCTCATCTTTCTGCAACCTCTTTTCTCCCCTTTATCCCTTCCCCAGTGCAGGGTAGCAAACCGGATGTGCGTCTGGTTAACCTCCCTGCCTTTCCTTGCATCTTTATCTCTCTCTCTCCTCCTCCTCACTGTGGCATGCAGGAAGCTGTTTGCCTAGCACACGCCTAGCGTGCACTACGTTAACCGCGGATGAGCTAACGAGTTCGCGAACTGTTTTTTATGTCAGAGTTGCGGTGACAAAACGCCCACCTGCGCGTCTTTTGCGACACATGGCAAATGCACGTCTGACGCTATTACACTGGGCATTCCACACCTGTGGTTGTACTACCTTTAGTTTGTCTACTGTGACCCCAACTATCGAGTTATATGTCCGCTATTGACGTCACTTATTTGCGTCATCGCGGAGGGGCTGGTCGGTCGATAGTTTTTGTCGCTCCGTCAGCAGTCGTCTGTCACGAAACCGGAAGCTGCCCTTTCCCCCGTTTCTAATTTCGTGACCGCTTATCGCTGTGCCAGTGCTCTTGTTTTTTATGACTGCTATAAGCGAGACTTAGCGCGTTCGTATGAGCAAGAGAACATAAAAAAAGACAATTGCGGAAGCAACGAGTATTTTTTTTTATTGAATATGATATATAAGAAGATGTTGGCGCACCATTATGGCGCCGGCTACTCCTTAGCCGTTGATTGAAACTTGAACACGTATGTTGAAGCAAAACATACAAAGCAGTGCATGGAAAATAGAAAACTCGGGCACAGATATGCAAAGACACACTTATACGCACATATCACAATGGTAAGTAAATGTTCGAAAGTCAATGTAAGAAGTCTCCGGAAATGTCCCTCGTTATTATTCGGTCCACCAGCACAAAACAGCAAAGCACACGTTTGGTCCTTATAAAGATGCATTCACTTGTATGTACATAATAGTTGATACGTCATTCATTTCACAACACACACGTGATGGGTGTCACATGATACTGTAAATAATAAGTACATGTGTTACAAATGAAGGTTTGCTCTTTGTTAATACTTGTCAGCAACCCCGCTGTCTTGTAAAAAACGTGTTAATGCTTTTAAAGCGTGGGACTGTAAAACTCCAGTTGGCCACGGGCCCAGAAGTTTTTTCATGCTAAATGGTCTGTGGTCCAATGCGAACAGTTCGCACTTAAGACGGCGTCTCGGTGTGTCATGATGTGGACAGTCTATGAGAAGGTGACAGACGTCTTCATCTATAAATCCACATTCGCATTCGGGAGTTTCAGCTCTGCCGATTCTGTGCAAAAAATGTTTTGTGTATGCGGTGCCTAGCCTCAATCGGTGAATTAGTTTCCATCCTTCTATCTAATGCTAGCGTAATTTTGAATTCAATACATGGATCGATGTGATATAAATCGCAGCTCTTTGTACTTTGGTCAAACCAAGCAGTTTTGCTCATTCTGAAAGTTGTATTCTTTATAATACTGCGCAATTCATTTTTCGAAATTGGTAAAGAAACAGTAACGTCTTTACGATGTGCTTGTCGTGCTGCTTCATCGGCAGCTGTGTTTCCAGGAATGTTGCAGTGGTCAGGTATCCACTGGAATTTGATCTCATGTTGCGCCCTCTTTGCTTTGGTGAGCTCCTTCAGCGTTTCGTATGTCATACTATCACTTATTACTGTCCTGTTTGTACTGGAGAGTGATCTTAATGCGGCCTGTGAGTCACTAAATATTACCCATTTTCTAGCGTCTGCTACCGAGTTTATAAACTTTAGAGCATACAGAATAGCGAAGAGCTCAGATGTAGTAGATGACGTCATGCGACATAATTTAAACGATTTCTGAATATTGAGCTGTGGTATGATAAATGCCGATGTTGAAGACGTTGTAGTACTTGAGCCATCTGTGTAAATATGTATGTACCCTGGATACCGCATGTGTATCTGATAAAGCGCTAGTTGTTAAGCAGCTTGGATGAACATGTCTCTCTTTCTGATAATGCCATCCACTGAGAATTCAATGCTTGGTATTACAAGCAGCCATGGAGGATAGTCCATTTCAGAGCTCTAAAATTCATTTCTGGGTAATATATGTACATTACTCTGTACATCGTTATGAGCATTGCTTTTATCTCTCAGTAAAATCTCCTGTGCCAATGGGTGGTCCCTGTGTTGCGTCAGTAAGCGAAAAAAATGGCGGCATATTTCAATTGTTCTCATGACTGGAAAGGGTGGTTGTCGAGTCTCTGCTATGACTAGGCTGCTGGAAGTCGCTCGTGGAACACCTATGCAGACGCGCAGTCCCCTAGCTAATAGTCTTTGAAGTCGCTCCTCTGAAGTGCGGGAAAGGCCGTGTAACACTGCTGCAGAATGTGCAACTTTTTGTCGTATTAAAGCATTGTGAACAGCGAGCATAGATGATACAGATCCACCCCATGATGTCCCAGCAATTCTGCGGAGTATATTCACTAGCGTATTCACCTCGTTTTCGAGTTTCTTTATGTGAGGTGCCCATGATAGCTGCCTATCCAGTATTACTCCGAGAAACCGATGCTGTGTCAGAATCATTAGTGGTTCTTCTTCTAAATTGAGATTGAAGTTCTTTAACTTCTTACGGGTGAAGGGCAATACAGCTGTCTTTGCGTGCGATAGAATCATTCCTCTTTCTTTTAAAAAGTTGTTGATAATATTTATTCCGTCCTGCAATGCAATCTGAATTAACCGTATGTCAGTGCCAGATGCCCAAATGCACACATCATCTGCATATAAGGAGTATTTCAACCTGGAAGGCAGTCTTTTAGCTAAATCAGCCATAACACAGTTGAAAAGAAAAGGGCAGAGTACGCTTCCTTGTGGCACTCCCTGTCTGACGTCGTGTTCTGCACTTTTTCCTTCGCTCGTCTGAATGAATATTTTACGACCTGATAAAAATTTGGATACCCACCGCAAAGACCTGCCGGACAGTCCATGTTCCAACATACTCAGCAGAACATGAGTGTGACTGACTGTGTCAAATGCCCTTTTGATATCCAAGAACACTGCGACCGTCAAACTACCACAGGCGTGTTCATGCTCCACATACGTTACTAAGTCCAGTATTGCATTCATTGTGCATCTCTGTTTCCTAAAACCTGTCAAGTAGTTGGAGAATACACCAGTTCTATTGCACCACCATTGAAGTCGCGCATCAATCATTTTTTCCATTACCTTACATAAACAGCTTGTCAGACTGATTGGACGGAAGGATTCAAGGTTCAAGGGCGTCTTATCCTGTTTTAAGATCGGAATGATGCGAGCAGACTTCCAAGACTCGGGTACAATTTCTTGCGTCCATAGATTATTGTAAATATCTAAGAGAATAGTTGTTCCTGTGGGCCCAAGGTTCTTTAGCATATTGTACGTAATGCCGTCCGGTCCAGGGGCCGATTTTTGACGACACGATGCTATAGCACAATGCAGCTCCCTTAACGTAAATACAGGGTCTAGTTGAGGATGCTGGGCCCAAAAGCTAGCATTAATTTTCTGGTTGGCTAACGCGACAGAATTATCAAATAATTCACATTGTGATGCGGCGGGCCTACTGATAAGTTGACAAAATTCATCTGCTACCACAGCTTCCGGTTTGTCCAAGGCTACAGCAAGAGCATGAAATGGGAAGCTCTGTGAAACAGGGCCACTAAGTGCTCGAATTACAAGCCAAATTCTTGGAACAGGTGTGTGGGGAGAGAGCGTGCCACAGAAATCACGCTAGTGTCGTTTACCTAAGTTTTCTAGCCGTCTTCGCATTACACTGTGTATTTTCTGTGCATTTTTGTATGCTTCTAAACTTCCGCTGCGTCGATATGCCCTTTCTGAACGTCGTCTGATGGCTCTTAGATGTTCATACTCTCCATCGACTGCAGCATAGTCTTTTGGAATCGGGACTTTCTTTGTACATTTATTCGCATTATCTTGCAGAAATTCAGTAAAGCTTTCAACTGTCGTGAGGTCACTATTTTGGTTGGTTAAATGGTGCCGAAAAGCTTTCCAGTTCGTCAGTTTGCTGTAGCGTCTGGTGTCGTCTTTTCGCAAGTAGGGGTGATTTATTAGAATGGGAAAATGGTCACTCCCACGTGTTTCTACATCCGTTGTCCATACCACATCATTCACTAGATCTTGGGAACACAAGGTTACATCGATGCAACTAGAGTAATTATGCCCTCGGACAAAAGTTGGGGAGCCGTCATTTAAAATTGTCATATTGCATTTGTCTGCAGCACACTCAACAATGTTCCCACGTGCATCACATCGATCACTACCCCAGATTATATTGTGTGCATTAAAGTCTCCGCATATAAACGTATATGAATGAGAAATGTTGAATATATTTGTTAGCTCTTCTACCGAAATGCGGCTTGAAGGTTGTAGGTAAAAATTGATCACTGTAACGCACTGCTCACCAAAGGATACTTTGCAAGCGACGAATTCCGGGAAGTCCGAATCACTTGAGTGAACTTGATGAGAAGGTAGGTCCTTTCTGACGCACAAATGTACTCTGCTAGGACCACTTCAACGAGATGACTTATATATCACGTAGTTGGAGAGGCGGAAATCATCATTCATTCCTGCCTCTTGGATGCAAAGTATTGGAAAATTATACTGCAGAAGGAGTTTACGGAAGTCAGCACACTTCCTTCGAAGACTATTGGCATTCCACTGGTATATGGAGACATCTTTGTAGCGCTTATTCATGTGTTACTTGTCGCAGGTTTGACCCGGACTGTTGACACAATAGTGCTTCCAGAGGCAGCAGGGCTTTTACTTCTGGCAGGTTGTTTGCTTCCGGTAGAGCAGACAGGATTGCCTTAAGTGCTGCGAAAAGCATTGGCAGAATCAACTGCATGACTGGTGCAGAGGCACGGTCTCCATTGAATGGTTGATTTTCTGAGGCCTGTTGAGAATGACGTGACGTTTTGATGTTGTAGTTGGGGCGAACACTGGCACTGTTGGTTTTGCTACTTTCCGGCAGAGGTCCCGTGGGCGTTCGCAACTTTGACGCGTATGTCGGGTTACTTGAAGGTACTTCTCGTGAGTGGTCTCTCGAGTGTGCTCTTGGCGGCTCTCTTGGCGGTTCTCTTGACGTGTTTGTCGGCTGTTGTTGTGGTGGCCGCTGAGGTGGATCACGTACAGGATGAACAATCTCAAGGTTTGGAGATGGTTCATTGGGGCGTGGTTTTCTTCCATGAATGAGCTCATGCCGACGCATTTTTGCAGCAGCTTTACTTTGCGGGCAGCCTGAATATGAGGCAGCGTGATTACCTGCACAGTTTGCACACTTAGGCTGAAAAGCAACGAGTCTGTGTTCAGGTGTTTCACTCAGTTTCACGAAGCAATTTCTTTATTTGATGAGGAAAACTTTATTGGCGTTCGGAGAAGATGCAGGGCAGACCCCGCGCCACCCGGCTTGTCCCACGTAGGCATCGCCAAGCCACTGTTAACTTAAATAACTATATTATACGGCCCCTCACCATCCTTTGGTACATACGAAAAAAAAACGCATTATTCTCTCCTGACGTGTCCCGTTTATGCGGCACAATTTGTGACATCAGCTATCATGTAGGGGTGAAGTAATTTCTCGATTGGTCAATATACGAGAGGTCTCTACTGTGATTGGTCGCCTACACTGCTTTTCCACGCAGTCGCAGGCCCGGTCTGCCTTGTCTAGCACCACTATCGCGTGCGGTAAACTGATTTCACTTTTCTTTTCTGCGTTGTCGACTGCGCACGCGGATCTTGCAGCGTGTAGTCGAAAAGCGCGAAATCCTACCTGGCTCAACGCTTATTGCTGACATTCCACGTGTTTTATGAAGAAATCAGCGGCGAGGAGAAGATAGATCTTGTATGAAAGCTAGAAAATAGAAGAAAAAAACTAGTGGCTCGCTTTTTAGGGGGGTATCGTTTAGCGGCCTCAGTGTCCCCCCCCCCCCCCCCAGTCCAAAGATAAGGGAGTGGTTTCCTCTTCGATATCACTACCCTTTCTACAGGCCATACCTCCTCCTCGCCCCTTATTTCTTTAGAGAACGTGTACAATGCCAGCACTAAGCGTATCGCTTATCAAGATTTCGTGCTTGTCGCTTACACGCTATTATCTCCGCTTGCGCACTCAAAAGCACACACACACACACACACACACACACACACACACACACACACACACACACACACACACACACGTGCGCGCGCTTCAAATGATGTGAAATTAGTTGATCGTGCACGATATTCATGCTACACAAAGAAAAACGGATGAACATGACAAAGCGGTGTTGGAGACAATTCAGATGTGATGTTTCGCGTATGCGAATCAATCGAGAGATATCTATACCGTGACGACTACGTGAGAATACCTGTTGTCGCGTAACGAATTGTGCGAGATGAACGAGGAACGCCAGCAGAGAATAACGCGCTCGTTTTTTTTTTTTTTTTTGTAATTTCAGAGGCTGGTGAGGTACCCTTTAAGGAAAGGAATAACATTGTAATTCGCGTAGTTATTGCTGTAATCGCTGTTGCTCATTTAAAACGCTTACGAGTGCCTGTCTTCGAGAACAACAGCCAGTTGGGGCTCTCTTTTTCTCTCTTTTACTCACTTTTTATTGTGTTCTCTCTTTATACCTGCTTCGGTTCTACACTTTCCGGGAGAAAAAAAAAGACCTGTTGCAAATCACGTGGCCTTTTTTCGGTAATTCGTACGATAGCTTCTTTTACCCTGCAATCGAGCTTGCAACTGAAGTAGATACACACAAACCACAGTTATGCATGCATGAAAAGAAGTAGTAATTTAAGGCCTCGTTTTTTTTTTTTTCTGCTGCACGTAATATTAGCGAGAACTAAGGGACACTGACGCCAAGGAACGAATAGGGGATGCTATTAGTATTAACTGAAATCTAAATGTGACAAAAGAAAAGTGGACAAAATAAAGTTGCCGCTGGCAGGGAGGAACCGAACCTTCGAATAAGCGTTTGATGTTATACCGTGCATCGGACGCGTACCAGAGGACTCCGCAAATTTCGACTATCAGAGCGTGCACTGGCCTCGCACCGCACAGGGGCCATTTCGCGCCCGCCGAAGTGCGACCGCCGCGATCTTCGTTCGGGTCAGCGGCCGAGCACAGTAAAACGCTAGCTCACCGCGGCGGAAAGTTGACGCGTACTAATTAATGTTTAGAATGCTAAGGAAACTATTCCTACAGTAAACTTTCATCAGCACGAATGTTATTGATATTGCAAGTTTGCCGCTTCAAGGTGAGACGAAAAAATGCATACAGCATGAATTCGTGTGCTATGAATTCACCTTGCGACTGCTATAGACCTTTGCAAGGCTGATATAGCTTGTTGAACCGTCACTGAGGCGTCGCGACGCCGAGTAATCCTCCGAGAAACCCAAAACATATCACCGTGACCGTGTTTCTGTCGTAATTTATGATCCGCCTATGTTATTTGTGTTTCGGGCTTGGTTCCGCACGCGTGTCTCTCGCTACAGCTTTCGTATTTGTACGTAATTTACGAGAACGGTGCTTTTTGCGCATGTAGATGGCAGTGCTGCCGCCTATCCATGTACACCTTATCGCGAAGTTTATCTCGTTCGGCCCTTTGGCAAAGCCTCTCAGAACCAGTCCTTTGGCAAATCTTCTCAGAACCAGTTCTATCTAAGGAATGCTTAGTCTTCCTGTCTGACGTTGCGTTTGC
Organism: Rhipicephalus microplus; assembly: GCF_013339725.1. Taxonomy (NCBI): domain Eukaryota; kingdom Metazoa; phylum Arthropoda; class Arachnida; order Ixodida; family Ixodidae; genus Rhipicephalus; species Rhipicephalus microplus. The sequence goes on along the minus strand of NC_051175.1, from coordinate 120,964,945 downwards.
CTGCAGCCTCCATACGATTCTTTCTCTCGTTTCGCAGCCTTATGCGTCGCCTTTCATATGCAGCTGCTCTAAACGGGCCATCAAGATTAAGCGGCCCACGAGGCTTTGTCTGTATTCGTTTCATTCGTTGTGAGATGCGTTGTTCACGTAGCCGTATGGCAAGCTGGGTTATCGATACAGCGTCGGCGTGTGCTTAATAAATGAGTGGTTGTCATGGTGTCGCGGAAGCTTGTTATTGTGCGTGAACAGACGGCCGTGGTGTAGCAGTGGCTACGGTCATCGGCTGCAGACCTTAATGTCGAGGATTCGATTTGCACTTGCGGGTCACCAGTCGATCGCCATCCCCACTGTAGACCACGTCTACAGCGTCGGCGCGTCCGTAATGAATGAAAGGTTTTCAGCATGTCATATTTAGAAGCTTGTTATTGAGTGTGAATGCGCTGTATACTGTTTAATGTTTCAAGGCTCCCTGAACAGCGAAGGTCTACTTTTGAACGCGTCGCCGCCTTCATATACCCCCTGCGTCCTTTTTATTATTAACGCTTCCTCGATGCACTGGCTGCCAGAAAAAAATACGGCAGCCTCGCACTAGGGGTGCTAAGCCTGAAGTAAGTGCAGATCTCGGTAGATTTCCTAGGTTTTTTTTTAATTTCCTTTGTATTTTATTTTTATTTTGCCGTTCTTTCTGATTTTTTCTTTCTTTTTATTTATTTATATTTTTCTTTCTATTTTTTTCTTTCTTTCTCGTTCCATTTCTTGCGTGCTGTTTCTTTTTTTTTTTAATTTTCGTACTTGATTCTGTCTTCGTTAACCTAGGCCCCTAAAGTGCTACCCACTTAATAGGTATTTTAAATGCGAAGCATTTCTTAGTGAACTTCGGCGACTTTGAGCGTATCTATCTATCTATCTATCTATCTATCTATCTATCTATCTATCTATCTATCTATCTATCTATCTATCCGCCTACGGCTTTTAGCTCTCCTGGCCGTTTCGATAATGGTATCAATACCAAACATGGTATGGCACAACATGACTCTATGAAGAACATATTTGTCTAGTCGTAACATGAAAATCATGACATCTATGTCATGAATGTCATGATTTACATTTCATGGTCGTGCAGCTCTTGCGGTGGTTTTGTTCACATGGCATGTTGCAAAACTGGTATGCTTGACATGATTACATGGCGTACACAGGCGACATACCTTAACATGAAAATCATGATATGCGTGTCATGTACAAACATGACTACATGTCACGCTTATGATGCGCTCGCGGCCGTTTCGCTAGCGCCACATATACAAAAATTGGTATTATGGTACGTAAGTGAATGACGAAGGTATGTGATTGGTGGAAACATAACTATCATGAGATGAGTGTCATGTAACAACATGACTACATGCCACGCCCATAATGCGCTGGCGGCCGTTTCGCTAGCTTCACTTGCACGAAATTTGGTATCATGACACGTGAATGGATGACAAAGGTATGATACTGGTGCAAACATGATGAACATGAGATGCATGTTATGTAACAACATGACTACATGCTACGCTCATAATGCGCTCGCGGCCGTTTCGCTAGCTCCATATGTACCAAACTCGGTATCACGCGACGCGAACGCACAACATAGGTAAATGACACATCCAAACATGACAATCACGACGTACGTGTCATGTAACAACATGACTAGAAGCCACACTCGTGACGCGCTCGTGGCCGTTTCGTTAGCTTCACAAATGCCAAACTTGGTATTACGTGATGCCAATGAATGACGAAGGTATGTGTCTGGAACAAACATAATAATCATGAGATGCGTGTCATGTGAGAACATGACTACATTCCACAGTCAAGGCGCCAATACATTTCGACATGATGCGGTGCGCGTGCTCACCGGCGTTCATTTCGTCGTGTCACGCCAGCCGTCCTGCCATATACTCGCAGGCGCGCGCCGCGCTACGTTGCTTTGACGCATGCGCATTTGAGGGCATCCGGCGTCCCTCTGTCACGAAATGAGGGAGACGCAGTGTTGTCTGGGTAACGCATCGGCATAAAGTAATGTTACTCTTTGACATGGGCACGAAATGCAGCATGTCGCCTTTCGCGCCGATATCCGTCGGGCCCTGCTGACGGACGCTGCTCGCTCCGGGCGTCACACTATAGAGTGCTCGCGTTTCGCTAACGTAGCGTCGCTGTGCGTATTGTGCGTGCGCGTTAACACTACATTGGATTATATTGGGCCCTTTATGATGCGCTCGCGGCCGGTTCGCTATAGCAAATATGTGGAGCTATAGCTCCACATAAGCCACATTCGGTGTTACGTCAATTGATGACGAAATATATGACGGGTGGGATTATGATAATCCTGACACGCGTGTCATGTCAGAAAATGACAACATACCACGCTCACAGCGTGCTCGTGGCCGTTTCGCTAGCTCCGCATCTACTAAATTTGGTATCACGTGACGCCAATAGATGGCGAAGGTAAACGACACATCCTAACACGATAATCATGACACTGAAGTAATGTAGGGCATCATTTACCTCAACCTCGTAACGTTGTGGTGATTTTAATGTGACATATCGACATTTCTCATTCATGTTTCGCATATCATCGATTCCCACTGTGCGTGGGATCTGCCTTTTTCGAATAGGGACCCCAAGAGTTTTGGGCCCCGAAGAAATAGCGTTGGGGACGCTATGTACTTCTCCAGTTTGTCGGGAGCCCCAAGGCTGCCTTAAAGGCTTTGCGTCGGACAAACGTAACGGCTCTCGGCCAGTATGAAAGGATCGAAAATAGGGTGAGTGCCCAAGGTGCCGTGCACCCTATTCGAAAACTCCTCACTCCTGCTTGACTCAAAGCGTGCATACGCAAAGGGCCTATCCGAAAGTTCTCTGATATCATCATCTAGACGCTCTAAGAACAACAAGAGGCAGAAGACTTCTCTTTGGCGCGAGCGCGCGCCCAATATGCTACAGATAGACATACGCTACATGTACGTAGTTTTGCCTGCGTTACGCCAAGCCGTGGCGACCGTACACGATCATAGCACACGACAGCCCGGCCCCCTGGAGTGATCCGCACATAATATCAAATCACATTCTGTTCACAGACGTACCAGTAGCCATGCGGATATCGGAAAGAGAAGGCTCCTAATAAACGGAGTGTACGCATGGAGGGCGAAAAGCGTTCTCGCATCGAGTTGCATACCAGATACTTCCTGGCGCTCAGAGCATTTTTCTGCCTGTGCATACTACTATGGCGGGTCGTATACGGCACACGCGAGAAGTAAGAGCAACAGACTTTTATTTATTTATTTATTTATTTATTTATTTATTTATTTATTTATTTATTTATTTATTTAAAGTGTAAGCATGCCAGAACAGGAGTCGCTCAAAAAGGCGCATGTTCATGGTTTTCAAACATCAGTACAAAAGGACGAAAATAATGTCAGGAATCGGAGCAAAAAAAAGCAAAGTAAAAATAGATGCTAAAAAAAAATCTAACAATCAACACACATATTATAGTACAACTCAGCAAAACACAGGCGAGCAATTGAGTGCACTTGTACTGCTCAGTTCATCATTGAAAGCATCGAATTTAACAATACGACCGATAGGTATGATTGACCGATAGGTATAAGAACGAATTAATTAGGCATTGTGCACTGTGTCGTAATTCAGGCGAGCGCTGTACCGCCTCATAATGTTTATCGATCTTCATATGTGCGACCGATATGTTGTTACACTCTGTAGGGTTGACACACCTTTTTTTTAATAAAAATGAACGCCGGACTCGTCGTCGCCTTTACTTGGTGATGGCCACCCCTTTTCACTTGTTTATTTCGGTAAAAAGGAGATTTGCGATAAAAAGTGCTGTCTTGAGATGATGGCCTCAAGGATACATATAACAAGAAACCACCACAAAAAAACGATGACTCGTACAACGTGCAGTTACGTAACCAGCAACAAAACATTTCTTTCTTCACACCTACATCAGAATTACTACTAACAACATCCTGTATACTTTCCTTGGCATTATTGTCTGTTAGTTCTCTTCAGTACTGCAGGAACTATATACGCCGCGACGTGAGAGAAATCACCAGGTGCATTCGTGCGTGCAGCACTGTCACAGCGAATGCTGAAAGAGCGAGTGGCCTTTCTAAAGTGTGTCGAAAACTCCTTGAGTCAACTCATTGCACGCACTATGTCATGAATGATCATAATTCTTTATAAGTAGGGAAGCACCCACTAAGTCATTATTCGTCGTTCCGTGAAAGAGCCAGGTACTCGTGCGCATGCAGCATGTAGCTGATGGCGATGAGTAATTACGGCGGAACCTTTTGTAGCGAGTTAGAAGGATTCATTGGACGAACACAGGCAGGCAGGCAGGCAGGCAGACAGGCAGGCAATTAGGCGGACGGACGGACGACTCATGGTTTACCGATAAAACACTCCGCAGATTCGCCCTCATCATCGTTCACTCCGTGGATATGCTGTTAATTTCTTTCTTTCTTTCCTTCTTTCTTTCTTTCTTTCTTTCTTTCTTTCTTTCCATCGTTTGTTCTTTCTTTCGTTGGTTCGTCCGTTCTTTCTTTCGCTCGTTCTTTCTTTCTTTCTTTTTTCGTTGGTTCTTTCGTTCTTCCTTTCTTCCTTTCATCTTTCCTTTTTTTTTTACGGACCACTTATGTTTAAGTGGCATTCTTAAATACCCTCAGCCCAGGGATAGGTGCGCACCTCGGATGCTTCCCTGTATTGATTATAGCAAAAACCGTCGCACGCTTTCGAACGCAGGCTCCTCATTACTTGATCATCCATATTTGCCGCATCGTTTAGCGATGGCCGTCTACGTCATTAGCTCGTTTAAGAGGTTCCCGCAAGAGTCAAATATAACTCGCCGCTCTTGGGCTTTCTTACTGTTTCTGCCCGGTGTTAGTTATTAATATTATCTTGCAAATGTTACCACTGACATTCGCACAATGCACAGAGGCATTAGAGCTGTTCTAGCGGCCTTGATAACTTGTTCTTTCTGCGCGTCGTGCGCAGTTGCATTCATTTTAGAGCCGATGATCAGGCCATGCATTCCCTCCTCTTTTTAGAGGACAACCCTTACGGCGCTGAAGTGCTCCACATTATCGTTGTTGCGCCTTACCATTTGTGAGAGCGTGCACTTTTAGAGAGGTTTGGGCATAGGTCCACACACCCACTAATGAATCTACTCAAATCGGGCCGTGAGCCCGAGTCTGAGTGAGGGGGGTGCGTAAAGTTTGGCGAGTTAAATTCCAGTGTTTACGAAAATTTTCGTGAGTGCGAGTAAGTCCGCTTGAGGTACTCGTGAGTTTGAGTTTGAATGAGCCTTAAGCGCAAAGTATATTTCATCAGTGAGTCTGAGGGAGCTCCACAATTGATTGCTGATTTATGGCCCTATACCGACTCGATCTTCTTCCGCGTCGCTATAAGCCTTATGTTGGCTTTAGTTTGTACCCAAGTCTTTTCACAGATATTTGAACTTTCCTGTCATTCATAATTGTTGATCCGAGGAGTGAGTTAAAGGGGGGGGGGGCATTACCTTCCCCCACGAGCTCATTCAGGGGAAGTCCCTGATAAAAATCTCTCTTTAGACATTTCATAAAATGGTCTTTAGTGGATTGAAACCACTTAAAACTCGTACTTGAAGGTACAAGATATAAAGGCGTATCATGTAGCACCGATTACGTGAGGTGTTGGCCTTAAAGAGCAGGGGCACCAAGATTGACAAAGCTAACTTTGCCCCAACAAATTTATTAGTCGATTCACTCATACTCCCGCAGAATCGGCTGAAGCTGTGAGCCTAGCTGAGTTAGTGCGGCTGATTATTATCTCGGTAAGTTTGAGTCCGAGTGAGTCTGGTCGAGTAAAAGTGAATCTGAGTCCGAGTGAGACTGATTTAGGAAAATTTCGGTGTGTCTGAGCCGGAGTGAATTCTCAGAGCAAAATATATCTCTTGAGTGAGTCGGAGTGAACTCCGATTTTTCGCCGGCCTATGGATATGGGTTTCATTCCTTATATTTTTATTTCTTCTTTAGTTTTATTTCTGCAATTTTCTCTCAATTTTTATTTTTATTTTTATTTCGCTTGTTTGAATTTTTCTTTCTCCTGCTTCCTGTATTTCTACTCTCTTGCTTTCTATTTCTTGATTGCGTGCTCACGTGGGCCCTTAAAGGGCTCCGCTCTTAATGTCATCATTAAGGCTCTCGATGAACAAGAGGAAGAAGGATATTCTCTGGCACGAGCGCGTGCTCAATATGTTGCGGCTGGCTATGCTATATGTTGTTTCGCGGCGTTACGCCAAGCGATGACGACGGTGTTCGACAGTATACAGCCCAGCGCCATAAAGTTCTTCGCACTTAAAATATTGACAGAGGTGCTAGCCTTCAACTTCTCATTTCGAGCAGCCGAGCTAGGAATAATTCCCTGCCTGCTGAACACATTTGCTTCTGATATGGTATACAACTACTTTTAGAGTGTGAATACATATTATCTTCTTCCATGCGAGGATAACTGTTCGATTAGAGCGCTGACTTAAGCTTTCCTGGGTCATGCTTTCGAGCGTCGCCTGCTTCCCGATCCTCAAATAATAGGTGGTGTTAGCGCAAGCGTATACGGTGCAGAATGTGTCGCTGAATAGGGGTTCTACTGCTTTTGTGGTCGGTCAACATCAGTGGTGTTACTCGGGCCACACTTTGTAGAGTTATGAGAAGAGTGCGTGTCCCGATCGCTCTTGCTAATGGCGATATAGCAAATTACACGATCAATGCCTTCGGACCTCCCGCGTGCATTCCATCATCGTCACAGAGATCCCAATGGCTTACGTCTGCGATCTTATACTCCATTTCACCACTACCGTTCAGCACGGCCAAGGCTACTGGGTGTAAGCAGCCACACGCTTGCGCAGCGAGAAATAGTTCTTTAGATATGGGCATGGTTGGGACATTTACATTTGTTTGACACGTGTTACGTCACCTCGATGCGCGATATGCTTATCCTTCGTCGCATTTACGTCGTTTGCTTATAATTGCTATGCGAGTAACCACCGGTAACTGTGGTTACAAATAAACATAGCAGTACCTATACAGATGCGACCGCCCGCTTCGATCCGAATTAGCGCTTGCTGTTCACCCACTGCTCTGGCATCCTCAAATAAATGGTAAAATAATCAATCGCTTTGCGCCATCTCGCGCTGTGGACAAAGCATCGGGTACATTTTGCGGTTATTTGCGAGATAAGTTGTTTGTTTAGCCGCTCCTGCTAAGCCTAACGCGCCGAGAATTTGATAATGGTTCTTGTAATTAGCGCAATATAGCCACGAATACATTCGTGTCGAAGCAGAAGCACGTTACTCTAAAGCAAATACAGGCGTCCGTTTGTTACCTACGGGTCACACGATGATGTCTTTAAAATTCGAAACGGAGGTCACCAGCTGTGATGGGCGCAGCCATATTTTTTTCCGGCGATGCCGTGAGTTCGTTTTACTCGCCCTATACGCGTGCGAGCAGACGCCAGAGAGACGGGGACCAGACGACGCGATGCGGATGAATACATGTGGAGGGGCTAACCTAAGGGGGCCATATAGCCTTCGCAGTGCTGAAAGGAACTTCTGAGATGTCGTGCACAGTTATGACGATGAGAAAAAGAGCACGTGCCGACGAGTCCTCCACCCTTCGCCCCGTAGCTCGCGCGGCATTCCTGTTCCGCATGTTTTCGCAAGCTGTATGCGCGTTCGGAACGTGTGGCATTCTCTTGTGTTTTACTCCGTTCGATGTGACGAGCTGTTGAATGGACCTGGTATGCGAGGCTGCCTGAAAAAAAAAAAAACGAAAGCCCGCAGGACGTAAAACAATAGGAATTGCTCTTTGAGACAATGGCAGCTTTCGCTACATGCTATGACTGTTTGTGCTTTGGCGTTTGCCGTTCGTCTATTCAGTTGTTCGGCTGGCATATTTTCGCGTGCCTGTGATGTGAGCACGCACGTTTCCGACATGCGAATGTTTGTACCATGTGGCGAGGAATGTGCCAGCTGCAGCGACATATTTGTACCTTGACCCTCTTGTAAAACGGACCGAACTTGAGTTTTACTACTGTTGAAGAAAATGCAGTAATCGGACGGGGAAGTAACAGGTGAACTCTGAATGGCAGGATGTTTGAAGACGCTATCGAAGTTGTAGTTACAAACATTACCGATGCCAATGCCCAGCAAAGCAGTAGTGCATTTGAAGTTTTGTGCTGCACATAGGCGTGCGCAGGGTTGCCATTCAGAGGAGAGGGAGGGTGAGGGGGACGAAGGTTTGTCGCAGCACCCCCCCTCCCTATTAAGTTAATATATGGGGCAGACTTTGCGCCCCTCCCCTTCTTACGCGACTGCGGTGTGACAGCCCCTGGACCTCCCCCCCCCCTCCCCATCCTGTGCTCACGTGTATGGGGCTGCAACAGCGAAATAGCTGTATGGGCGCTTGCATACGGTATGATATAACCGCATTAGCAAATGGCCAATCACAGTTAATGTTAGTACTTATCATGCCCCCTGACAAAATTATATTGGGAGATGGGTTATTGTTAGCTGCTGAGGTGCACTACGGTATGCGACAGTTACTTCGTTTGAGCAATTTCGGTGCCGTAGATCACTCCTGTAAATGTAAGGTTTTTTTTTTTTTTCCTAATGGTAAACTATGGCTGTCTTCCCTTCCCATTTGGTGATCTTGCTGCAAAATTAAAGCGAAAATAATAATATTATTATATCCGAGTTACTGCTTATTGGTACGCTTTATTCACTAGTTTAAAACACAGTAAGAGGACTGAAAGCAAGAGAGATTACGAGGAAAATCAATGTTTGGGGCATCAATACCAGTCGAATGAGCAATTTTTCTGTAGCCCATGTTCCAAAGAAATCTTGTCTGTCGTGGCAGCACTGGACCTAGCGAAGTCAAGTTTTTATGCCAATACGTTGGCTTTAGCAATGACTTTCTGTGCGTAATTGTTAAAGTGTATCCCGTCTAAAATGTGAACTTAAATAGACGTGAGGTGCCTTTAATGGTTGAACAAGACAAATGTTGCCTTAATCTTTCTTTAAAAAATACCAACGTAATTTCGTGAGTCCGTGTGACGAAAATTTATTTTAAAACGCGCGTCTGTGTATCACATTTCTGAAACTTCGTTCAAACTTCGTAGATGTTCTTTCCAAAATAGTAGTTTTCTTTAAATAAACGTTATTTTTCAATATAATGTACCATCAAGCTTACATATTTTGTTTTTATTTTGCTTTCGTGAGTGAGTGAGTGAGTCTCGGTTGGTTGGTGGGCGAATTAGTTAGGTAACTAATTAAGCAGGTTAGCTAGTCCGTTTGTTGTACCCCTTTATCTCATTTGTTGCGTAAACATTCTGCCCTAACCGTTCTCCACGATAACCGCATATTTGTATGTAAAAAAAAACAGAACTTTGTTCTTAATCTCCTTGCTTCATCGGTGCTGCCTGGTGAGGTTTTCTGCTGGCATAGAACATTTGAAGAAGGTGACTAGAGCAGCAATCGCAGTTTGGTTTTTGGGAAATCAAAACAAGATATTTGGAAATACTGACCAGAACAAATACCTCTTGCCCTGTCGTTCCTTTCACGTCTTCATGGAATCATTCCAAATCCTGTAAACGTTTTTTAAGAAACTCGAAATTCTTTAAACTCTTTATAAACAAACTGGAGTACATACGAACGCCCTCACTAAACTCAATATGTTCGCAAATTGTAGAGAGGGCATCTAATAATTTGACCACTGTTGCCCTTTTTGTAGGACAAGGCAGCTCAGCTTTTCGCTAACACCGCGTCATGCGATTGTCTGGAGTTTGAAGTTCTTAAGTTTGACGTTTATTGTCACGTAAGTACAGATGGTGCTTAAACAACAAGCTTGGTGCGATCAAAGCTGCGCGTGGGCATCTTGACAGGCCTGACCTCCCCGTACAATAACGGCAGCAACATAAGATGATATGCCAATAAGTACACTCGTTGCAATATTAAAACAGCGATACACAGAGCAAACTGATAAAAATAAGCAAGAAACATACATTTTCAAGAAACACAAGAGGAAGTTATCATTCGCAATAATAGTTGATGCAAATCGTTATAAAAAATATAAGAACCGTTTTCATCGCATAGTTTTTTTTTTCTCAGGTCTCAAATACTGGAAGATTTCTTCGTGTCTGTTTTTTATTTTTAAGATCTCTACTCTGCCATAGACCGCACGTCTCTTTCTCTTATTCCGCGTTCAGTTGCTCTCAATCCTGGTTTTATTTGCATAAAATTCCGGCTCTGGCATAATAAGTTCCCCATCTATGTCTCGAGATCGTAGAGTGGCTGAGACCTAAGGTCAGCCCTCCTTTCTTCTCGCTTTTCTTTCTTTCCATTTCCTTCATCTTTTTGTCTTGTTGCTCTTCAGCGTGGTCATCTTGTACTTCCATGCATACGCCTCGCGAAATTGCATTGGTATTCGTGTCGGAATATTATTTGTTTCTCTCCTTCCCGCGTAGTTTCCAATCAGCGCTTCCACGAAGGCAGTGTACCGTACATACGCGTGTATAAGCCGCATCCTTTTCATCAAATATCGATTGCAGCTGCGGGTTATACACGAATCCGGCCTATAGCTACACATTAATACACTGAATGGCTACTGTTCTGCTATGGTGGATAAATTAAAAGTCATTTCCCCCACAAGGGTGAAGCAATGATTGTGATAGCAAGACATTGTAATGTCACACGAAGAACGTCAAGCCGCAGAGGTATTTGCAGGAGAAGCGTGAACTAACGAATATCGCAGTTGTTACGTCTTTGTGTTTGAGCAACGCGGTGCAAATTCAAACAATTAAGAACCCGATGCACTTAGATATTTATTTTTCTTATAGACCGCGGTGCGTGGAATGACCCCTCGGCGTCTACTGCCACGCCTAGTGGGCCCCGGATTCTTTTTAGACGTCACAGAAAGGGGATATTTTTCGTGCGTGTCTCAAGGGGAGTTTTCAAGTTGAAAGAAAGTGTATAGGAGCGTTGGCTGATGGAAAGAAACATACTGAACCTCCTCCGAGACGTGTACCGCCAGCGGTGAATGGTGTATAAATAGCTCGCCGTTATTACGCCAGAACATACGCGACGCGCGGTGTCCAACGCAGCACGCGTCCGAGCAAGAGGTCACTGGTCCGATTCCCTGGTCTTCCGAGTCTCTTTTTTTTTGTCTGATTTCCTTCGTACCTTTTTTACCTACCTACCTACCTACCTACCTACCTACCTACCTACCTACCTACCTACCTACCTACCTACCTACCTACCTACCTACCTACCTACCTACCTACTCATGCATGCATACATACATACATACATACATACATACATACATACATACATACATACATACATACATACATACATACATACATACATACATACATACATACATACATACATACATACATACATACATGCATGCATGCATGCATGCATGCATGCATACATACATACATACATACATGCATGCATGCATGCATGCATGCATGCATGCATACATACATACATACATACATACATACATACATACATACATACATACATACATACATACATACATACATACATACATACATACATACATACATACATACATACATACATACATACATACATACATACATACATACATACATACATACACACACATATCCGGGACATGAAGGCGATGGCGAAAATCCGACAAGAGCATCCATATATCAAGGTAAACTGGTTTACGCAAGTAAAGGAAGGGATACAGAAAGAACTAACAGGAACATGGGTCTGTCCCAGTTCGGTCTTTCTGTGTCCCTGTCTTTCTTTCCGCACACCAGTTTGCATTAACAAAAAAAAAATGGTGACAAATATCAACGTTTATTTTGACTATTCAATGTCTAATCATCACTATCAGTCGAGCCCATATCATCGCCGAGCTCCCTTAACTGATCGCCCTCAGCCAGAAGACGTTAGAGTGACGCTGTGGACGCAATACAACAGCCTCTGCAAGCAGTCCCCCCCTCCCCCCACAACGTGCCCTACGGCCTTCAAGATTTAGGCGTAGCGACATGACTGCCGCTGCGCGCGATTTTGGAGGCCATTATATTGATACATTGTCTTTTTTGTTATTTTTTCTTCAGACTTTTGCGTACGAAATTAAAGGGGGGGGGGGGGGTAGTTTAGGCTATACACGGGGCTGGCTTATACACGAGTATATACGGCGGTCTGTTCGAAACGATTGGGAGGGAAAAAACAAATCAGCACCGTTTTTTCGACACGTGTATTTTATTGAACGACGTCGCGTGTGTGAATCCCGTTGCTTGCTGAGATATTCTGAGTGCCCTGAAGCTCCTTTAGGCCGCCTTGAAGGAAAGCCTGCACTACCTTTGTGACACCCTACAAGGCCGAAAGACATTCAATAGATTTTCTAAACCTATCTTGCTTGCGTTCAAAAGACGCCTAGCCATATATGTAAATTAATGCTTAGTGAACATTCAAAGTAAGCCCTGCCGCGGTGGTCTAGTGACTAAGGTACTCGTCAGCTGACCCGCAGGTTGCGGGATGGAATCCCGGCTGCGGAGGCCGCATTTCCGATGGAGGCAGAAATGCTGTAGGCCCGTGGGCTCAGATTTGTGTGCACGTTAAAGAACCTCATGGGTGGTCGAAATTTCCGGAGTCCTCTACTACGGCGTCTCTGATAATCATGTGGTACTTTTGGGTCGTTAAACCCGACATATAAATCAAGTAAACATTCAAAGTAAAGAGGTACATAGTAGCCTCCCAACAGAGTTGGCAGTTCTGCTTATACTAAGCGGACTTGGGCATCGTTTTGCGCCAGGTTGGTGGTACAATTTCCAAGTTGCTTGTCCTCTTTCTTGGGCTTCCATTCGTTTTTCCAGCAATAAAGGTATTTTAGTAGTCAGTTTTTGAAGATTTTTTTGTCTAACAAGTATTTTTTTTCTTTTCTTTAGGCTAGAGGAACTGTACCATACCTGTGCTGATAGTGTATAAGCTACGTATGGGTTGCCTCTTCAGCAAGCTTCGAGTTGTAAGTTTGCGCCTGTGCCGTCGTTCTCATTACTTATCCGTATGTACTGCGTCTTACTTTCCGCATTCAAAATCTATTTCGTTTAAAATATTATTTGTATTAAGCTTATACCAATTGAAGTGAGTCCTCGTGTTATATATAAGGTTCTTTCGAACGCCAGCGAAAAAATATTTTACTGAATAGTTGAAATAGTTGTAGGCCCGTGTGCTCAGATTAAGAACCCCAGGCGGTCGAAATTTCCGGAGCCCTCCACTACGGCCTCTCTCATAATCATACGGTGGTTTTGGGACGTTAAGACCCAGCCCCGCCACGGTGGTCTGTGGTTAAGGTACTCGGCTGCTGACCCGCAGGTCGCGGGATCAAATCCCGGCTGTGGCGGCTGCATTTCTGATGGAGGCGGAAATGTTGTAGGCCCGTGTACTCAGATTTGGGTGCACGTTAAAGAACCCCAGGTGGTCAAAATTTCCGGAGCCCTCCACTATGGCGTCTTTAATAATCTTATGGTGGTTTTGGGACGTTAAATCCCACAAATCAATCAACGTTAAGACCCACATATGAATCAACGGTTGAAATAACATGGCGTCGTCTGCGGCTCAGACGGATGTCATTCCATGCTTTACAAACAACAGTGGTACAGTACAGTGGTGGTTTAGAAGAGTGTGACCGCTAGGTGTTTGTTTACAGCCACACGATCGTTCATTATGAGCTGCCAGTACTGGACATCCAGCTGCGTGGTGTGACGAGCGCATCCCATTTCAAACATCATGTAGGCCTCCTGAGTGATGTGACAAATGTTTCCAGAGCTGTCTTGAGCGCAACGCCGTTGTCTTTATAGGTGTGAAGCACCCTGGGAGCTTGTCGGGTGTCTCCTGTCGTCACGGTGTGACATGTAGCTGCTGTGCATATTAAAAAATAAAAATGACCTGCCTTGCTGGAGAGCGAGTTGCCGATGCTAACATATATGTCTGTACGAAAAATTAAGATGTGTTATTGTTGATATGTATTGATGCATGTATTAATATGTATTGTACATATCAATGATATTCTATATATGTATGGTATATGTATTGATTTATGTACTGAGAATGAAGATATGCAGTCACTAATTGTGCACACTTTCTCTTTTCAGGTAAGTTCATTCCTGGCTTTACCCTTCTTCGAAGTCAAGATTACGTGAGTCAAGGCTGCGCTTGTCTCACGTTATATGCTTGACAGTTACGTTGCAGGTGATTAAATTACTTTATTGTAATAGCGATTACACTCTCGGTGTGGATTTACCGTCGCCGTCACGTTCTGTATAAGGTCCGAATTGATAACACACCCTCGCACATCGCATGTTCTACCTGCAGGTAAACGCGCGCGTCCGGTGCCGACGAATGCGGCTGAAGCAGATCTCCATCGCTAGGCGTGCATGCGCACATGTTTTCGTGCCCTCTTCCTTTCTTTCTTCAATTCTTAGGCGTTTGCTTTGCACTGACTGCCTTCTTGTGTCCGTGTTTTCACGCCCTATTGTTTTTTTTTAATGAATACCTACTAACTGGCTCAGCTTTTTGTTATTCCAAGAAATTACGCCGAAAAAGAAATAAAAGGGGAAGAAACAAAGAAAAACAATCAGTTGGTGTGAGTGCTGATGCTTTTCTGCCCTATACTTACGCCTAACAACGAATACGGACAACGCTCTCAATGTGCCGTGTGTTGTGCTCAAATAATTTTTTTGTAATGCGGACTAGTTATGGTAAACTATTTTTTTCCTACCAGACAACTTACATATCATCTCAACTAGAACATGATCCTTATTTGATTGTACAGAAATTTTTTCGACGTACAAGTAAAGGAAGGCTAATGCAGGCAAACAGAAGGCTTGTATAATCATAAAATTACTGCTGTAAAAATGTTAATAGTCGGGTGTTCTAAATTTGTCTGGTATTTATTGTGTTAACCATAAAAATATTATGTATCATGTCCTTATTGTTCCAGTCTAAATTTTCTCTGGGTTATGTTTATTTACGTATGCTAGCTGAAAAGATGTTTTTGCATAGTCAATGCCAGATTCAATGTAATATGAAATCCGAATGTGGGTTATTTTCTTTATGACTTCTTTTATTCATGATGGTCTGGATGCCGCTAAACATCGTTTTTTTTTTATTACTGCGCAAGCAATATTGATGCATGAAGTGTGTACAAGGGCATTGGGTCCTCTTTTAGGTGAAATGCCTTTAGCCCCAACATTCTTCTCTCTCTTGTACAAGAAAACAGTAAAATAATTTTTCAAACTTAATTGGAATTCGCAAAACCACCACCCTTCCAAGGCAGCCAAGGACTTTGTCCAGTGGCATGAAATCGAACGCCGTTGTTTCTTGAGCGCTTCGTTGAGACATGCCGTATTTTAATATATTTACAGACATATTGGTCCCAATTTATTGAACAAATGAAGAAGACATGTCAGGATGGCTTTCCTTGCTTTATGAGCGACGTGTATATGGTAACATATAATCTGACATGGGTGGCATATTGTTAAGGTCGAAAGAGTATCGCAGGAGGATACGAAAACAAACAGGTTTATGGCACTATTTACACATATTTACAGCAAAGAAAGGTTAGGGGTTTCACAAACCACGAGCGTGGTGGTTGAACCGTTACGTGGTTCAGAGCGTGGTGGTTTAACTAAGCACCACACGGGAGCTAGACCAAAGAGGACACCGTCACTCTTTCCCACGCATTGCTCGGGCCCACTCCGCGAGCCTGACAGAGGCAGGCTGAAATCGCGAATGATGCGTGACGGCGCTGTTCATCTTGTAGGACGTGCACGTTGTGGTGCCGGGCGTTCTGAAATTCCGCCAAGACCGCGACCGCCGCGTGTACGACTGAAGAGAGAACGACAACTATAAGCTGGAGAGTCGGACAAAGGAAATTTTCTTAGAAGCATGTTTGTTTTTCGTATTCTCTTCTTGTCAGCGTTCAGTTCCTCCACCCGGTTACGCCACGCTACCACAGGAGACCGGGTAGTCCCCCATCCATAACAACTGGTGGAAGCGGTGGGATGCCGTCATCAACATCCTCCTTCCTTCCGACCCGCAACAATATATAGATCTCATTTCAAGGCTGATACAGAGCATACGATTTCGATGATTTGGTTCTAGTGTGGCATGCAGCATCACGTTTTCTTGCGTCCACGATTTGCAAGGCACCAAAAGTCTTAATGCGAACATTTGTGGGAAGGTTATTTTCAAATGCGGAGCACTTTAGTGGGCCAGACTGTCGTCGTCGCTTTGTGGCGTGACGAAGGCAAAACTACATACAGCATAGCCCAGCTGGATCATGTTGAGTGCGCGCTCTCGCCAATGAGAAGTCTTCTTCTTCTTGCGCTTCGGGCGTCATGATGATGATATTAAATGCGGAGAACTCTACGGGTGAGGTCTGTTGTATGCTGGCCTCGCTTGGTGTAACGCAGGCAAAACCCCGTTAAAAAAAAGGGGGGGAAGCAAGCGAGAAATATAAAAAAAGAGAATTAGCAGAAAAAAGAAATGAAGAAAAATGAATAAAATAATAGAGGGCACAAACGGTAAAAGGAGCAAGAAAAAATTTGGCATACCCCATGTACCTGGGAATCGACGTTATGCGAAACATGTGGAGGGAATGTGACAGTGTTGCAATTTTGTTATTGAGCGACACGTCCTGAAATGACGCTAAATGTATGTAAATGTGTTGCACGTACAGACATATGTTCAAGAGTTGCAGCTGTTTATATGACCAATTGTTTGTACTTGCGCAACGATGTGACATGGAACATGCGTATTAGCAATACCAGAAGCTGATATGAAGCGCTGATGCTCGCGAGGATTCTGGGCCTGGACACTGCTACATAAATCAACTTAAGCACATGGCATCTAACCACAATTGACGTCAACCTGACGTGATGGCTGTAACATATGTAATGTTTATAAAATTGGGTAGGCAGCACTGCAACTACTATTGACGCTTCACGAAGATTAACGTCTATTTGAAAAGCAGTTCCGAGACCTGGCGTAGCTCTGTGGTACAATGCTTCATTGCCACGCAGAATACTTGGGTTCAATTCTTGCTGGGACCCTGGCATTTATTCTTTGCATTCGTTGGGTCAGCGCTACCGATGTCGGGTATTTTTAACGCTTGTGCGTTAAAGTTGCCCATGTGTGTTCTCGTCGTTCCTGGGTAGGTACTAAGTGTCTATCACCTGTGGCGTATGCCCGCATACTAGCGGCACATACCCACCCGTGGGTATGTGCCACTATCTGGCGGGAAGTGTTTGATGACGTACGTGACAGGGTTGTGACATTATTCATGTCTTGACCAGCGCGTCATATTCGTCAAACCGTCTTACCCTCCCATGCTAATTTTGGTTCACGCCAAGTTAAGGGGGTGACCACGAGAGCACCCAAACGTAAGCGGACAGACAGACAGACAGACAGACAGACAGACAGACAGACAGACAGACAGACAGACAGACAGACAGACAGACAGATAGATAGATAGATAGATAGATAGATAGATAGATAGATAGATAGATAGATAGATAGATAGATAGATAGATAGATAGATAGATAGATAGATAGATAGATAGATAGATAGATAGATAGATAGATAGATAGATAGATAGATAGATAGATAGATAGATAGATAGATAGATAGATAGATAGATAGATAGATAGATAGATAGATAGATACGCTCAATGTCGCCGAAGTTCGCTAAGAAATGCTTCGCATTTATAGAGGAGGCAACAAAAAAGTCACAGCTTTGCCGCAAAGGCGAAGCAATGAACGCGGTAGCAACAAATTGGAAGGTCACGCGCAGAATGGCAAGCAGATCGAAACGTGCCTCGCGTTTCTCACGCAGGAAGAACGCACGAAACGTAATAACAGGTACAGATTAACGCGAATAAGCGTCTCAGTTGTTACCTCGCTGTGTCTGAAAAGCGTGCCCTTTTCGCAAACGTATGCTGTGCAACGATTGCAGTGACCTTTGTGCGCCCCGTAACTGCAACAGAATCGTTCCGACGAAACTCAAAGGCTAGCCAAGGCGTATGATTCTCCCCACTGCATAAGGGCGCGTGATCGAGCGTACACCCCCGTATTCTTTACGCGGGCCAAAGTATGCTTGAGAGATGAGAGGTGCCGCCGCCGCCGGGCGCTCACTGCGCCATCTTGCTGATAATCTGAAAACACGATAGCCTCCCCCCCCCCCCCCCCCGAGATGTCCGCCAACAGCGGTAAGTGGTAGATATGAATAGCTTGCCGTTTGAATTGTTAAAGGGGGTACCTCTCGGTGGCTCAGTGGTTAATGCCTCGCATTCACGACGCGGAGGTCCCACGTTCGTTTCCGCGTGCCGGAGTCTTTTTTTTTTTTCTTTTTTCTGGTCCACATCAACGCCGGCGGCGAAATCCGGCCGAAAGTGTCCGTATAATTGCTATCTCAATAAAATAAAATCGAATAGAAACAAGGCATTGTACCCAGCTCCGCACTTCCTTTATAGTGTGAAGCTATCTTAATTTATATATATAACTTCTTTGCTTTCTGCATAGGCCCTGGGAAATGCTGTGGAAGCGGCATCTGTAATAGTGGAATGTTTTCGTATTCTTCTTTTCAAATACGAGAGGATACTGTGGGTCCCTGTTTCAATGTCATTATGCATGAACAAGGTTAAGGGATAAGAGTAAAGAAATTAGTCGTTAATAGAAGTAGTCCCTATTTCGATTCCCAGCGTCTCTCTTGATTAGACAATTTTTTTCCGGCATGCAGCAAGCAGCAGCGGCCGGTGAAGTACTAAAAGCAAGTAAGGAAGTCTGAAAACGAGGCATGTCCTACGTTGGTGTGACATTGATGTTTTGTGAATTATTAACTTAAATGCAAAATTTCTTCAGTATATACGAGGGTAACACCAATATCAGGATCATTCAGCTACCACCAGGGTCGGATCCAGCCACTCATTTTATGGGGGGAAAGGTCGCTTTAAGTAGTTTGTTTAGTCGGTCCGGTATATAATCCGGCAATGCAAAGGCGTAGCGTTATAACGAACAGTTGGTGCCGTAGCTGCCTACAAGTCATGGAGGGCCATCTATGGAGGATGAGAACAACTAATAAACAAGTAATCTATATCCTTCCAGATTCCAAAAAGGTGAATTGGTATACAGCATCGATTAGTTGAGTATTTCGCTCAAAATGCACGCAGAAAGGACACAAGTGCTTTGTTGTCGAAGCTTCAGGACATGAATCTAAAGCGAATAAAGGCATTATTTTGATCTAGCACGCTCCAGTCCGCGTGATCGCCTGTTGGTAGGTTCGAGGTTAACGGCTTTGGGCAGCGCGACCATGTTTTCCAGGTGCGTGTATGCGTAGTTCCCACCAGGTATTTCGGTAAGCGCTAAGCATTTCGTGTGTATTGGTGCGCTGGACAGTACACATAAAAACCTTCAATAGAACCAAAGAGAGAGAGAAACAGGGTCCTGAATCTTGTATTTAGAAGTTACTATCATCACCGGGACACCATCAAATCATAAGCACTGTTAATTCGTGCCCAGACGGGCCCAACTCTTTGGTCCCAACTGGTGATAAGCGGTGGATGACAGGCACTGAAAAGAGGGGGTGGTATTCTGAGAGAGGTTTAAGGGGAGGGGGTGCGATCGTCCACTACCGCTTCCCTCTGAATCCGCCGCAGGCTACCTCGGAAATAATGTGTAATACACGGATTCATCTCAGTCCTATTTTTATACATTTATTCTCAGTTTATTGCTATTTTCTTGTCGCCTACTTACTAAATTTTTGAAAAATTCTCCATTTCTCCATTCACGTGAAAAGTAAATTACTGCGCCTTGGATTTGTACCTAGAGTTTTTGCATTTGCGACATATCGTTGAATTCATTGTGACCGATTCGAAAAAGGTTCGCGAAGCTGTGTAAAACCACAATAATACAGTGCAGGCCAGTTCGTGCAGCTATCTATTAGTGCCGTGCTAGCTGAACCACGTACTTTGTCGGCACTTATATTTGGTGTTGGCGTAAATTTACGGTGTCGGCTCCTGCATGACCATTCAACGCGTGATATGTCAGTCATGAGTCATAACACATCAAACAGCGTCACCAGAAGATCGTAAATCTTTGGAACGGAAGCAACGCTTGGCCACGATGGCTCTAGCGACACACCGTCTCTTAAAAGCTTACGACCTCTTCAAGATTCCGTCTTCTTCTGAACTTCAGCTTATCGTGGTTACCATGGCAACACCAAGACTTTAGAAGTGTTACTCGCGTTAATCATTCGTGTTGGTATATTATACAACTTCATATAGGCCATGGG
This sequence comes from Rhipicephalus microplus, assembly GCF_013339725.1. Classification (NCBI taxonomy): domain Eukaryota; kingdom Metazoa; phylum Arthropoda; class Arachnida; order Ixodida; family Ixodidae; genus Rhipicephalus; species Rhipicephalus microplus. The sequence continues at coordinate 120,944,518 of NC_051175.1, read as the reverse complement.
CATCGTAAAAGAAATTCATTCTCAAAGCCAGTGTGTGCAAACACGAACACAAGAAAGAAATAAAGACACCACAAACGCCGACTGACTGCTGCAGATGTGCACAAGGGCGGAAACGAAATTAGGCAGGAAAACTTATCTGCGCATGGCCGTGCGAACCTATCAGTCAGACAGGCGTGAGGGCCCACATGAAAGATGACTGTTTGGGCATTTGACTTCATTTTTTGGCAGGTTAACCGATGGTTGGCTCACGCACGCGCTGTCACTATTATTGATATGCCGTACCTCAATTATCAGACACGTTTTTTCATTCCTATGCCAGCATTAAACTGCGCGTGCACAAAGATGGATTACAAGGTGAACTACGATAAGCGGTCTCTTATGTTTTAATAATCTCTAATTAATGCAGCGGCCTGTCTGCACTAGGTTGTTGGTAATTGTTAGTAGGCGTTTGTGGTGTCGTGACTTCTTTCTTGCGTCCGTGTTAGTCCGCCCTGTTTCTTAGAACGAACTCTAATCAACTAGCTCAGCTCTCTCCTATTCAGGGCTTACGAATATTGATGTCGCGTAACAAGGAGCTCGCGCCTGAGTTGCCTAGCAATTTTTCCACCACGAACTAACTACGGGAGAAAACCGCTCTGCGCAAGAGCAGCGACAACCATTCTCCGAGCAATAGGCGAGAGGAGGTTAGGAAAGGAGAGCGCGGGTGAGAGCAAGTTGAGGGGAAGAGAGAAAGGCCGCGGAGGAGAGAACACGCGGCGCGCGGCCCCGGACCCGCGGGAACAGTGCCAAGCCTGTGAGCGATCGTACAATCGCATACGACACGACGGAACGCCTGCTAGTCGCGAACGGCGCCGAGACCGCCGCCAGCTGTCTTCTCAGCGCCAAGAAACTCCCGACGTCACAACGCTGACGGCGTCGCTTTCCACTACGCTGCAGTGCTGTGCACGGAGCGGTGCTAGGAAGAAAAACAAGATGTGAAAACTTTTTTGTTAATGCGCCTATATGACGAAGCGATGCTCGAGTGAAGACGGGAACGATTCAGTATGCCGGCCTCGCCACAACCAGTGTTGTCACTTTCAACTTGACATTAGGTGAAACTCAAGACTTTCCTCCTTACTGTTCGTCGAAAACCACGCTTTGGAGACGCAGGCGTAGGACGAATGATTATTCGGTCGAAAGCACGTGCATAGAATGATAAAGTAGGCTTGCCTTGCTTCTTCCAATTCTGTTAATTTTAACGTGACGTTAAGAGTGGAACCAACAACTCTCCTTTACGGACACAGTCGGATACATTAGTTCCGTCGTCGTTGAATGCTGTGCCCGTGCGTAGTGCGTCGTCGTTTCATCAGTCGACAACCGACACCAGAGAGCGATATAGTCAAACGCCTAAATCGTTTTGCGGTTCCGTTTATGCGACCGTTTACGTTTAGTTCATGACATAGCTTGCGTTGTGGTTATACAGTGATTCGTTGAGATACGACCAGGTGCCAGCTCCTGCCGGTGTGCGGACTTCAAAAGTGGTTACAACTCAAAGGACCACCAACGAAGAGGAGCGCTCACTACCAACGAAGGTTTTATTGTGAAGCAATTTATGAAAAAATTACTACAGCATGCGATAAAAACGAGCCATCTGCCGGAACCACGAAAAATTTTTTTTTCATCCCAAGAAACAGTCAACACGGAGCCGTCTGTTTCCCGCATGACGTACGTTTTTGTCACAATCTTGAGCGGCTTAAAATACCGGAAAAACAAATACATAGCATCAGAACGGGCACTGCTTTGCCAGTGAGCACTTTAGCTCTTCGGCGAGCCGTCTCCCTGCACCACGGTGAGTCTTCTGTTTTCATAGCCAGAACCATTTCTCGCGCAACCATGCGTACTTCGAACGCCGCATGGTTTCCAACCCTGATGCGTTGCCATCTCGAGTGGCTGAAGTACCGGGCAAATTGATCTATCGCATCAGTTCGGGCACAGCTCTGCCTTGATCTTCAACGATCGGCGCACAATGTACGAGGGACAACAAAGGAAACAAACACAAGCGCTGTCTTCTAACTGAGGATTTCGTGGAAAAAAAGAAACTGCTCCAATATAGCTTTGCCGGTGAGCACTTTAACTCTCCGGGCCTTCCGACTATTCTCTAGCATTTGACCCTCAGCTGCCGGTCAGGGAGGAGGCAGCTTGGCACCGTGTATGTGCAAAACGAATGCAGTGCATGAGTATTCGAAGAAGGTGCAGGCTTCCAGGAGCAAAGTTGCGCCGTACTATTCTTCGTCTTCGGAGGCTTTGTCTGGCCCCACCGGGAGCGGGCCAAATTTAGTTCGCCAGAAGCTGTCCGCGTGTCTTCTCTCCATTTTCGCGCCGCTGACTCCCTGGAGCCTGTCGTTCAGGAGAGCGCGCCCCTGCAAGCGGTCGACTCGGGAAGTGTCGATATCTCCCGAGAATCGTCCCACCGTGCTCGTGGAATCGAAGTGCCACGCGTGTGGATGTATATATAAATATCGCGGATCTGTTTACGGCAGGCGCTGCTCTTGGGGCTGCCGCTGGCAGTTTCGCAGACACAAGAGCAAGAAGAGAGTTTCGAAAGAAGAAAGGCTCAACCAACGAACGACTGCGACGGAGCGGGACACTTTCACGAACGGGGAGGCACGCGTTTTGGACGAGAGTTTGCCAATGAGCCGAGAAAGCGGAAGATGAGATAAGAGCCTCTCTAATACGGTATAGATATGAAACGGGAAAGAGATGAAGGAAGAAGGAGAGCGTAGAAAACGCGCGCGCAGGTTGCCGAGGGAGGAGGACAAACGAACGGTTGAGAGGTGAGCAGGAAGGGGGAGAGAAAGTGAGGAGACGAGAAGAGCGAAACCAGCGGTGGCGGCCCCAGATTGCGAGGATACGGGAGCAGCGCGCGGACTAGAACTTGTCTCGCAGAAGTGCCGGCGTGCGATCGTCGTTGCTACGAGTGCAGCTCCTCGTTGTGTGCTCGTTATCCTTGCTTTGTTGTCCTCTTGACCTCGGTAAGATGGCTCTTCGCTGACCTCCGGCCTTCAAAAATCGCCGATTGTTTCTGCCGCCACGTTTGCGTGTGCCTCGAGCTGTCTTTTCTTTCGTGCGCGGCCCGCTTCAATAATTGGAACACCACTGATACCGTGAAGTCTCTTCCGTGGATCGGAATAGCAACGAGTGAAAACGTTGTCTGCTTCGGCGGCGTCATCTGATATCATGAGATTTCGTCGACGCCTTCCGTCCGTGGATTGTGTGAATGCGATTGTGAGTCGCGTGGGCTAGAGGATATAAGCCTGTTTGACCCGGTTATCAGATCGCCACGCCGTCGTTTGTGTGTGATGAGACCTCGTCTTCAGCGTGAAGATTGTGTGTGAAACGTCGAGTGTGTTTAGTTTTAAGAGGTTTCGAGTGCGTGAACGACTGTGAGGGGCAACCATGACGTCTTCCGAGTCGGCTACCGTGCCTCCGCAAACGCCGAACCAAATTACAAACCAGCAGCGTCAAGCAGCAATGTCCGAGCAGCAGCAGCAGACCAGCTCGCAACAGCAGGCGACGACCAACCACCAACACCAAAGCACGTCCGATCGGCCTCACGCGGCACCAGCCAAGGCTTACCGTAACCGTGTGGCAGTCACGAGGTCGATTAGTCTTCTGAATTACACGAGCAGTGGGCACAGGATTGACTACCGGAGGCACCGACCCATCTCGCAGCTTGCGTAAGTGTTCTTTCTCGATTCTGTCGATTGGTTCTGTTACTACGGGACAAGAACGAAGAGTAAAAGAAAAGCGGAGGAACACGTACGACGTGACACGGCGACATGATACGTTGGGCGGCATCGGCGTTGGCGTAACCGATATCCATGAAACAGTAAAGCGTGAAAAAAAAAAATCCAGGAATGAATGAGATTTCAACCCGCTCCCTCTGCGTGTCAATCCGTATTCTACCTCTGAGCCATGTCGATGTTCGATACTACTTCGCGAAAAAGCCCCACAGACGCCATGTCGCACAAGGAATCTCGTTAGCCTACGTAATATAGCGTAACAGAAGAGTAATACAACAACGTCATCACACAGTGCTAATTGTGCAATGAGTGTGTGGTTCAATGCTTCCCACCCTTGGGATGTGCACAGCCATAATTCATCGTCATCGTGCAACATGAATGAAGCGCGCATGATACCTTACAGTTGTGTAGCGGGTACCTCTGTTATCCGCAGAAAGACGAATAATGGTGTAGTGGGTGCTGTCCTATTCTTCAAAAAAATAATAATAATCACTTATGGCGTGGTCGATACTTTGCGGGCAGTCCGAACTTTAAACGTGGGTGGAATCGCTCCAACCCGAAGCTGTGCTCAGAATTCGCATTGTGAAGCAATGTAATAACTCAGTGATTTTTTTTTTCCCCTTGAAGAAACAAGTTTTTATAAGAAGGGCCAAAATTTTGCTCCGGCGCACAGTTAACTGTGACATGTGTGCTTAAAAAATACAAAATTATACCTTTAGGAATGGCTCCCACGTGTCAGTCTTTTTACTTATCATTTGAAGTCAAGAAGTGCCATTTCGCTGTCATGGAGAGGGATAGAGAGCCGGCTGATGCACTTGTCAACGCGCCTTTAAGCGTCAAGCATTTCCTAGCGATCTTCTGTGACTTCAGGCATTTCCACCTGCCTATCTAGTGTTCTCGGCGCCGCTTCATTCATTGGATCCATGACAAAAGGGGCACGACATGGCTTAACTTTAGCATTAATTGCATGGCCATCACATGAATATCGTGACATGCATGTCACGAACGACATGATTGACATGCCAGGGTCTTGGTGCTCTTGTGACCGTTTCTTTAAATATACACCAAAACTTCCTTCGCGTGATAAGAGTGTATGGCGAACATAACTGACAGGTCTTAACGTGCAAATCATGACATGCATGTCATGTATGGCATTACTTTTTTAAGTATAAAGCTTTCATTATATCTCTGGGTCGCGTATCGCTGTGTTTGTGCATAACAATGGCATGGTCGAACAGGGGATTGTATGCGCTGCCCTGCCAACTTCTGCAGTGGCCTGCCAAATGAAAGCATGCAGTACTTCCTTTCAGGTTGTATTTGTGCCCGCCTTATCTTTTGATAAGGGGCTCCTAATCACCCTCCGAGAATACGAACAACGAGTGCGTTATCGTCTCCTGCTGTTTCCAGTCTTTGCAGTACAATTCGCGGCGCCACGAACAAACGACCTCTCCATTGGTCGGTACAAGATGTATCAGTTGTGCATTGTCGCCTGCCCTGTTCTGCCATGCAGCTGCATTCAGGTTCCCTCTCATCTCGAATGACTATCAGGCGTGATAAAATGGTTTCTTGTTGTTTTTATCTTTGCGACTGTGCAAACGGAGATAGCCGCGCGTAGTCAAAAAGCGCCAACTCCTGCCTGGTTCAGCGTTTAAAGGTAACATTCCACGTGTTTCACGAAGAAATAAGTGGAGAGAAGCAGACAGCGTTTGTGGGAAAGGCAGTGCACGCGAGAAAAGAACTACTGTGTCGCCTTTGAACGTCGTGTGGTTTAGGGACATTTTAAAGGGACTGCCTTGTCTTTTGGGCTTCGGTGTGGATCTATTCAGCTTCGCATCTTCTCTAGCTCTACCGTTTCTTCGTTGACCTTTTCTGGAAAGCCTGCTGCATGGTTTTTCTCTGCTTTCGTCTGACGCAATGTCTTTTGCGAAGACGGCGCCAGACGAACGGCCACTACAAGTTACGCGCAACATGTAAATGTTGGTAAATGTGAACATGCTCTTCTGCAAATGTACGCGCCGTCGACTTGTGGGCAGAGCGGCCAGTTCCGCATGTAATAAGCGGATTTCGTCTTCTTTTGTTCGCTGAGTTGCTCGGGCAATTTTCCACTTGCTTGTCGCGTTTTTCGTTTTTTTTTTTTTTTTGAGGGGTAGGGGAACGATGTTTTTTTTTGCATTTTTCAGGCAAGTATAGTGATTTTAGTGATAGTTACTTTCCCTAATGACAGGTTTCTTTATGGCTTTGAGTGTCCAAGTGTTGAAGTGAAGCATACGCTGGGGTAATGAACAAGTTAACTTAATCACGCGCTTGCAAACGTGCATTGAACGGAATGGAGACTCCTCTGACGACTGTGTTAAAAAGTAAATGTGCGTCTTTGTTGATAATTGCGTATAGTTTAGTGGTGCAAAATATTTAAATTGATTTTTTCACTTCTCTTTGTGTTCCAGTGGCATTTCATTATTAAAATTTAAGGATACATATATTTCTAGAATTCATTAAGTCTCTGCTCATTTTAGGCTTCGCGAATGTATCGTTGCTTTTTGAGGAGCTTATTTCGTGGTGATTATTTACTTGTTGATCCCAGCAGCGTCTGGTGGATCTGCTTGTAGGCTACGGCGAACTCGCGTCTGTGTTCCTTATCGCTTCCGTGAAGAACTTACTCATGAAGTATTAAAAAAACACGTTTATTTTGATATGCTTTAGATTATCTTTACGTGTTGAAGGAAAGTGCACGAGTAGCCTGGCTTAAGGTGTGTGCATAAGATTAACTTGTGCAATCATGGCGTCTCGTATCTTAATACCCCCACGCTTCGAAGCGCGAGTTCGCGGCATGCTTGTGTGCGCAAACCATGTGCGCTCAGGGTATTAATTAGCGGATAGATTAAGTTAAAACAATTTAGTTGCCCCGCTATGGTGTAGTTGTGTGCAGTATACGTGGCGCTCATTACCAGGAGATTAAAGGAAATGATGACTTCAGGCGCAGTGCCTGCTATTCATCCGTTCGGTGCCCCAAATTAGTGATAAGGATGCTGGTTTCACCAGCGATTTCACGCTTGCTTCGCTATATTGCTCCGAAAACTACTTTGTTCAGTTCGTGTAATGGGCGCCAGATGCAGAAATGTGTGAACCTTTTATGGTTCTATAATCCCGGCAAGTTGGGCTGTGGTTGACTTGCTATAGAGTTACGATAATGAAGCAATTACAATGTTAAGGGATGAAAATGCAGGGACAAAGCGATACTCCACGTGATACTTTCATTAACTGTAAATCTGTATGATTATTGCAATGCTTCGGTGGTTCTTGATTAAAGTAAATAACAAATCTGTTACTTGAGAATGGTCTACACATCGAGAACGTTTGTGTTCTAACGAACCGTCCTACCTAATAGGATATTCATTGCTAGATAATGACCGAATGCAGCTTTAAGTTTACTCTTTATTTAGCGCTTACTCCAACGCAGGAGCCCTTTTTGTACGTTACCGCTCGTCAGATATCCTGTGTTCCATGTCACATTGCACTGTGGCACATTGTACAGCGGCCTTAACTGTTCGACAAGCTTTCAAAAATGATGATCCGATATCCTGTGTCATGTATCCTATTATCCTGTGGCACACTCATCTGATTAGCTCCCAGAACTGCCCAACAAGCTAGCGGAAGTGATAGACAAAATACGTGGTGTGTAAGCGTGACAAAGTTTCAAGTCGTCCTTTTATACCCACAAAACTGATATTAAGGAGAAGACGCAGATTTTGGGTGATGAAAAATTATGCAGCAAGGAAAGGTTCTGGAATAAGCGTTTTGACTTACGAAGTCGGCGTCGTCAGGATGCTCAGACGAAGACAACTCCCCTCGTCGAAACTTTGGCTGTGGTGTCATTCCGTGCAAGCGTATACCACTTGGAATACGATGCGTAAAAGACCATTTTCAAGTTTCTACAGTCATTGTCTGTGGCAACAAGTTGTCGAACTTTGGGTTACGTGTAGATATTTAGTTCGTATGTATATTTGTTTTGGGAACGTTTGCGTGCAGTGGGTGCTTGTTTGTATTGAACTATACATGCAAGAACCAATAGAAAGCAAGAGGTGAAAAATTTAAGGGTTCATTTTTCTTTGTCAGACAGAATTTTACTCAGAACTAACAGACAATGACGCCAAGAAAAGTACCGGGGATCTTATTAGTAGTAACTGCAATGTAAATGTAAAAAAAAAATTGCACGAAAACAATTTGCTGCTGGCAGAGACCGAACCTGCGATCTTCGAATAACTCGTCCAATGGTCGAACGCGTTATTCGAAGCTCTCGTGCATGAGCTGTCTTTTATGAGCAGGTTACCGCGTATGCATTTAGTATCTACGCCTATTTCAAAGCAGGCGCGTTGTTTCTCTCATACCCATGGTTTTCGTCTTTTACATCAGTGTCTTTTACATCAGGAAGGGGTTCGACTGTTATGTACCCCGTTACACGTATGGGGAGATGACCGCTGCTGTATAGCTCAGTTGGTAGAGCATCGGGTGCACTTTCCGAAGGTCGCAGATTCGGTCCCTGCCAGCGGCATCTTTTCGTCCACTTTCCTTTCTTCTCATTTACATTACAGTTCCTACTAGTAACATCCCCTGTACGTTGTTTGAACTTATTAAGAACAACAAAGCCAGTATGTGCTTGTTCATGTTTAAGACCAATATTAGGCGAGAGCAGCAGCCGTAGCCGCATTGGCACTAATCGATTCTTAGCCGTGTCCATCTACTTTTTGTGACGTCTCATGAAGGTATACTACGACTCTACAGAACGTGACGCCACATGAAGATGTCATTTCATGCCATCGTCGCTTGGTGGATGGTAGGCTGATCACGGAGGCAGTGTAAAGGCAGATGAGGTGCAGAGAGCCTCTGATCCCGGAGGCTGTGGAGGATGGCGTTTGGTGCAGAATTACCTCGGAGGTGGTCGGGGGAGATCAGTGCATCGACTGAGAAGTGAAAAAAAAAGCGAGATCCTACGTAATATGGGAGTCGATGCCATGCAAAGCACGCGGACGGAAGGTGACAGTGGTGCAATTTTGTTTTCGAACGAAACTCTACGAAATGAGGTTAAACATATGCGCATATGTTAGACGCACAGACATGTACGTATAACCGTCGCATGTGTTTTATATAACTATTTTACAGTTGCGTGACAGTGCCAAGAGCAACGTTATTACCAATACAAGAAACGGTAAGCGGAAATGTAGAGCTTGTACTTGCGAGGATGCTACCCCTGAACAGTGCTGCGTAGCTCGACTTCAGTATGAGTGGCGCTTAACTACAACTGGCGCTAACCCGACGTGACGCCGGTATCATTGGAGTAGCTTATGTACGTAATCTTCATAAAATTTAATGGGCAGCACTGGCCACAACTGACGTTTCACCAGCATTACGCCTGCATATAGGGTATTTTTCCAAAGCAGCTTTGAGACCTTGCGTAGCTCTGTGGCAGAATACTTGATTACCACGCAAAATGCCCGGGTTTGGTTCCTGCTGGGACCGTAATATTCATTTTTTGTATTCATCGGGTCAACGCTGCCGGTCTATGTTCTCACCGTTCCCAGGTAGATATAAACTGTCGAACAGCTCTGGCGCAGACCCGCATACCGCGGCACTTGGCATAAGGGTATGTGCCACACGTGTCGGGAGGAAAGGGTTCGGCGTCGTACTCCACGGGATTTTCGCATTATTCATCTCGGGACCAGACAGACATTATCTTCAAACCCTATTACGATACCCTACTAACTTAGGTTTACGCCTAGTTAAGATGACAGAGCACCTAGACGTAGATAGATAGATAGATAGATAGATAGATAGATAGATAGATAGATAGATAGATAGATAGATAGATAGATAGATAGATAGATAGATAGATAGATAGATAGATAGATAGATAGATAGATAGATAGATAGATAGATAGATAGATAGATAGATAGATAGATAGATAGATAGATAGATAGATAGATAGATAGATAGATAGATAGATAGATAGATAGATAGATAGATAGATAGATAGATAGATAGATAGATAGATAGATAGATAGATAGATAGATAGATAGATAGATAGATAGATAGATAGATAGATAGATAGATAGATAGATAGATAGATAGATAGATAGATAGATAGATAGATAGATAGATAGATAGATAGATAGATAGATAGATAGATAGATAGATAGATAGATTCTACAGCATGCGAGGAAAAAATAAGAAAGAAAGAAGGAAAGAAAGGCTCAAAGCTTCTGCAAGTACGCAAAGAAATGCTTCGTATTTAGAAGAAGCACTTGGCTTTCGCCTTCGTGTTGTCCGTGTTGTCATAGGTGAATTCACGAGGGACCCAGTGAGTTTTATCGCTACATTAGCATGTAAGCTTGGCGATGCGCTTATGGTAGAGAGACGATACGAAGGACTTACTACAAAGAACACAAGACCCAGTTTAACAGAATGAGCGCAATACTTCAACTGGCTTTATTATTCATGCGTAGCCGATATAAATAAAAGTTGAAATAAGCACGTAGGAAGTGATAGTGGACTTGAGTCCGTTCATGTGACGCCCATCACGAGATCGATTTCAGAAGGAGATAGTTTTATCGACGGCTCACGAATGTATCCTTCGCTGCCCAGATATGCCGTGACAGCAGATTCGTGCAATACTCTCTCCGGGTCGTCATTTATCAGTTTTGTAATTTTTTTTTTTTGCATTGCACTTGTTCTTTTGGGCTCGTTTGGTTAAACCGCATCCTGTGTTTCTTTGTAGTCGTTCCTTCGTAGCGTCTCAGCGCATTGCCAAGCTGACATGAGCCAACTAGCCCCTTTCGTCACATTACTGAGCATGTAAAAGCTCTGAATTTGATATTAAAAAGCGCTTTGTCAGTTAAAGGCCCGACTACGCTATCACTTAGCTTGGGTCCTTTGCACAAGGTGAAAACAAGCAAAAACAAACCGAGGGTTCAAGGGCGTTCCTAGGACTAACGTCACATCGGAATGCGTGCTGCGCGTCCGCTCCGAGCTGTCGTCGGCCGCTCGACAGCATTTCTGAGGCGGATTTCCCATTGACGCTGAAGGGACACGCTCCGCGTATTCGTTACGTAGCGTGCTATGTGGAGTGTTTTACTTCATTATTTTTTTCTCCCCCTTCTTTCTTTTTATTCACTGCTCAGATCCAATCGCTCAAGAGCAAGGAAAAAAAAACTTTTTTTTAAGCCAGCCTCTGCCGTTTTTCTGTGGCAGTGGAAAAAACCGCGAAGCGAGCGCGATTTCTTTGTGATTGACTTGTCTCTACGGGAGAGCTTCGGCGTTCTCCCGACTGAACGAAACAAAAGTCATTTCCATTCCTTCGATCCGTATGCCTCTCAATCATCGGATAACAAAGGAAATGAAGATCAAGCTCCAGCCGCACAGTTCACTAACCTAGTACTTTGCTCCGTCTCGTTAAGATCAGTCTTCCCGAATGGTTTTCGTCATTTCCCATTGTGTTTATTAGCGCTCCGTACGCCGTGTTTTCCGAGTTCCACCAATGCAGCAGCTTGAGCATGCTGCTAATTCATGTGAACACAGGGACAAAAAAAAAAAAAAAACTACACATGTACACTGACACACAGGTGCTACTTGCAACAAATTTATTTTTGTCGTACCGCTGCTACTTACAGCGCCACCTAGTCAGCCCGTATCAATGCGAAGAAGAGAGAGAGAGAGAAACAACTTTATTTAAGTGAAAAAAAAAATTCACAGACGAATGACGATCAGGGCGTGCCTGGCCGCCAGCTCCTCCGCTCGCTGTATGGCCCGGAGTTGTACTTCTAGGCTCGTATCTCTGAGTACTCTTTCCCATGCCTCCGACGAGGGAGTGCTCAGGAGGTCAGGCAGTTCGAAGCTTCTAACAGATGACACTTTATGGCGTTGTCACACTTGCAAAATCTTTTTTTTTTTTTTGTCAGAGCAGTTGAAGGTATGCTTAAGCACATTTCGTCCACCTTCTCAATTTCTTGTGCCTCGATAATTTCTCTTATTTGATAAGCCTCTGAGCTTTATGACTTTATCAGTTTCATGAGTTATGAGTTTTATTTTTCGGAGTTCTATGAGAATTTGAAATTAATGTTCATTGAATGGTGCAGTTTAAAGCACTGGCGTATGATCCTCTTAAACTCAAATATATGTCGGCAAATGGCAACACGCTGTTTACCCTTTGTACAGCCGGATAAAATGTGGACGATTTCCTCTTTATGATGACTCCATCGCTCTCAAACATGATGTTATGCTTTTATACGTACCCAGCGCACCGATGAAGTGTTTGAGGCGCTTAGTACGCATTTGTGCACACAACTCGTTATCGCTAGTCTTCTCTCGTAGTGGTAACAGAGAGGGCAAGACACGTGGGAGGGTTGAACAATTTTGAACATCTTGCGCCGTAATAAACGTGTAATCATTTAACGTCAAGTACGTGTATAAAATTAATTGATCATTTAATTACCTGAATCTTCATTAGGCATAAGAGCAGGAATGGTGTTGTACGTATATTGAACTGAATTGAAAGGTCAGCTTGTTGGCCAGTTGGCTTAACATACTTTGTGGAAACAGCACGAAAGACCACGGCAATGAATGCGCACGCACCAACCACATGAAGTGCTGTGGCACCTAAGGTGTATTGCGGCGGAAAAAAAGTAAATAAATGTATATACACGTATCAGCTCTCGTCATGATAATCAATAACATGAAAAAAAAGGAAAACATAAATGGAAAACGATGCAAGAAGATATGAGAACGCGACTACAATGGCTAACATGATTAACCGGCAGATCGGTACGCAATTTCCTTGCTGGATAATAAAGCAGAAAGAGTGCTTACACATCCATCTTTTCACGGGGAAATTTTGTGGGCCTCGATTATTTCGTGCGTTAATTGATTGATTGATATGTGGGGTTTACCGTCCCAAAACCACCGTATGATTATGAGAGACGCCGTAGTGGAGGGCTCCCGAAATTTCGACCACCTCGGGTTTTTTAACGTGCACCCAAATCTGAGCATACCGGCCTTCAGCATTTCCGCCTCCATCGGAAACGCAGCCGCCGCAGCTGGGATTCGATGCCGCGACCTGTGGGTCAGCAGCCGAGTACCTTAGCCACTAGACCACCGCGGCGGGGCGATATTATTTTGTGCGTTATTGGATTCCAGTTAGCGGCTAACACGCGACATTTACCAAATTTCGGAGTGCAGCCTTTGCAGTGAATACCAAGTGGTCACTGACGGCCCTTCTGACATTGTGCTGTTGTTCGTGAGCCAGTTCAAAGAATGACCAAACTTGCCCTTGCACTCTTTCCCGCATGTACACAACATTGGTAACACATTTAACTAACAGCGGCGTATGTCTCTTGTTACATCGAATTCCGTCATAGGTGTGGTTGTTACAAATACTACAATGCCTGGCGAGCTTGGTAGGCGTGGTTCAAGTGACCCTTACATTGTCCCGCTGGCCTATAAGCTTCAAATTATGCGACACCTTGGTAAATAGGGTATGGTAGTAACTTTCTGTGGGCGCTTTTGATGCACGTTTTCTGTTCATCCCTATATTTTAAGCAACCGACATCAGCGCATTGCGGGGATAACCTGCTCTAATAAATCTTGCAGCCGTCCTTGGAAGCTGTCAGGTTTGCAGTGATCATACGACTTCTTTAGGTGATTAGACAGACACAATCTCATGATTTGTCTCTTCACCAACAATAGCAGTTTGTAAGTTTGACTTATATGCACACATTTCTTCATATTCCCACCCCCCTATGCTAACCGCATTCAATACAGGCAGGGACAATTAAAAAAAAAAAAAACTCGGGAGGAGCGAAGCATGTCAGAAAAAGTGCTTCAGCTCCACTTATGCGAAACATAGGCTGGGACGAAGTGTGCAGTGTTTTGACTTCTTTGATTACTCGCTATTGGTGGCAAGCCTGAAACGAGGCATGTAGCGAAGGCTGTTTCGAAACAGCGTAACTGCTGCACCACTGCCGCGCACAGCTACCTTAAATGACGGCTCCGTTCAATATGGCCTTACCTCCCAGTTTGTTGGCTACACCGTGCGAGCGGTATTTGAATAAAGATATCCCCTCAGCAGAACAAAGAGTAAGAGAGAAAAAAAGACAGCGACAATAAAGAAGACTGAGAGCGAAACAAGTCTGATTTAAAAAGACTCCTCTCACTGCTTAGTGTGTGTGTGAACAACAGCATAGAAACATATATATCGAATCGGTTTACGTCGGCCCCATTACTTGCAGAGCACGCCCGGTAATCCACCTTGAAGAAAACCTCACACTTTAGGCCCCTCACGAGCGTGTACTGGCGTGGAGTGCGCATAATACGCGTACAGAGGCTCTTTGAGACTGCGCTCGGTGTATATATATATATATATATATATATATATATATATATATATATATATATATATATATATATATATATATATATATATATATATATACAGCGTAGATATGGAGGAGTCGTGTCTTCGGCAGCAGCAAAACAAGGAAAACAAAGTATGCGAGGCCGATCTTCACTAAGATTAGTCGCCGATCGAAACGTTCACATATCAATAATGGTGTGGAAGCGCATGCCCTTTTCATTTGCATATACACAAACTGATTTGGTATGTATGTTTTTTCGCTGCTGTTCAAACGCACGCAGAATTGAAACGCAGCTTCCAAGTGTAATTTAAAAAGCTTCGTCTCAATTCTGCGTGTGCCATAGCAGCAGCAAAGAGACATACATATCCAGTCACTTTGTGTCGACGGCTACCACCGCATTACTTGCAGAGCACGCGCGGTGATCCGCCTTGAAAACAGCGCACGCTTTAGGCCTGACGCGCTTGTGCGGACGTTGAGTGCAGAGAAGCTGTTTGAAACGGTTCCCTGTGTAGCGGCCGCGCCGGAATGCCGTGCGTCGATCTATAGCGCCGGCATGTGTTGCCACTGCGGGAAACAGGTGCGCGAACGTGGCTGGTCGGACGCGATCCGCCGATTTCTCGCGCCTTCTCTCGTTCTTTTTTTTTAATGTTACTTATTCTCAGGCGCTTTTGTTTCTTTTTGTTCGTGTTTTAATATCTTTCGAATCAGCCGTCACAGCGAGCATGCATGTCAACGCAAATAAGCAGTTTACCTTTAGGGATTGCGGCCCGCAGTAATGGCGCGCTAGGGGGAAAGGGAAGGGCATAGTTAAGCACTTTCTAGCAGTTATAGTCTTATAAGCGCCTCTCATACTCTACGATGAAAAAACAAAAACAAACCGTAAGCATGGGTTGTGAGCCCGAGCCGACGCCTTGGGAAGTGAACTTGTCTTCAAGAAACTAGCCATTTCCAGCCTCGAAGAAGACTATAGTCTACCTGACGAAACGTCAGGTCGAGCACACTAGCCCCGTGTTACAGATGTTTTCATCGCACGCTTCCATCTTCCCCTTCCTGCCCTTATAACACGGCATTGATTGATTGATTTGTGGGGTTTAACGTCCCAAAACCACCATATGATTATGAGAGACGCCGTAGTGGAGGGCTCCGGAAATTTTGACCACCTGGGGTTCTTTAACGTGCACCCAAATCTGAGCACACGGGCCTCGACATTTCCGCCTCCATCGGAAATGCAGCCGCCGCAGCCGGGATTTGAACCCGCGACCTGCGGGTCAGCAGCCGAGTACCTTAGCCACTAGACCACCGCGGCGGGGCAATATAACACGGCATTTATGCTGTGAATGCTCCAACGTCACTGAAAGGAGTGCCTTGTATTATGGAGCCGAGATGAGATGGAATGGTTTGATTAGGAAATTTTCGACTCAATATAATGAAGACCCGTTCGAGAGAGCCAAGTTCAAATTCATATGGGGGAATCCTCTCCTACACGTTAAGGCTTATTGCGATTGTGATTAGAACCACGAGTACGATAACGACGATTCCTGCGCCGCGTTATCAGTCTAAATGGGCCGCCACTTTATCGAGTGCAGTTGTGGAAGCTCCCTGGTAGAGATTTTCGCATATAGAACTTTTTGTTTAGCTGAGCAAATCTTCAAAAGCTCGATATAATTCGCCCTTTTTCAAACCCTATAGTTAATACAAACAGCAAAAGCGAGTGGTGTACACAATTGTATATGCATAGCGCCTTAAAGAGTTAAGCACTCACTGTCTTATGTACGCTAGATATGAGGAAAACGACCGGTGTACATGAAACCACGGCATGTTGTGAGCGCGATCGCGTTTAGCCATATATACGTAAGCACACATTGCTCCGGTATTCAGTGACCGAGCAGCTGTTGAGTGACGCACTTCAACCAGCTGGATATTGTTCATTTCCTGGCGTGTAGTTGCACAACGGACACCACTCGTCGCGATTTAATTGCCCATGTCATGGATGCTGCGACGAACACTTTCCTCTTTTTTTCCCCTCCTTTTTTAGAGGAATGGCGGTGGAAGCTCGCGCGCTTGGAATTCTCGTTCGCCCCGTTCAATAACACCGCGTGGGTATTTTAGATTATTTCGCTGTCTTTGTACTGCGTGCGCTATAAGGTTTACCAATATTACCTAGAGGAAACTTCGGCGCTGCGATCGTTCAGAAAACGTGGGAATATTGGTTAGTACACGGATTTGCCTAATGTTCGTGCTTGTGGCTTCGAATACTCTTGTGGCTTTGTTTATTGTTGTGTTTTAGAATTTGTTTCGAATAAAAGAATAGATCGTTGTCAACTTTGTGACTGGATTTGAATTAGTAAGTATTTTGGTTAAGGTGACTAGGTGGGACATGTGAACGTTTGCTGAACTTCGTCATCTGACAAAGCGAATGCAGCCCAAACGGAGCCAAATGGAGCTAAGAGAACGAGATCTACTCAAATATAAATACCACCCATCATCCCCATGCTGGCGGCTGAAGTGCCATGCGTCGCAGCTCCCTTAGACACCAGCTAGGAAACACTGTGGCGTGCCGAAGAATAGCGCGTCGGCATTTAGGGAAGTCTCGCGATCTCCAGCTCAGCTTGTTTTCGGGCAAGTCGATGCCTGAAGCTTCAAGAAAAACTATATATATGGCCTCCAAACACGAATTTTATGGCTTCCTATTTTACTTCGGGTAGAAGACGGGTGTGCCGACACGAGATTTCTGTTTAGCGGTTAATTTTTGGTAGCACTAGTCATGTAAACGTGGAAAAGCTACGTTTCAGGGGCGAAGTATACCTTAGGGTGTCTGCTTGTCGGTGGGTCATGTTGTAATCACGGTCCCTCATAAACGGGTATGCGCCACTGAAATTTGGCTGATCCCACTACTTGTCACCGGTGCACACTTTGCATATCAGGCGTCTTATTTTAGATGCGGAGCATCTAATACTCGAGGCTTGTAGTGCGGCGCCGTCCGCAAGCTTCCTCCTCCTTCTTCCACCATCTGTGCATCCCTTCCTCCTCTACACACCGCGCGCGCTTCACTCCTCCACCATCTGTGCACCCTTCCTCCTCTACACACCGCGTGCGCTTCTCCTCTTCACGAACATTCGCTAGCTGTATAATGTAGCGCGCATGCGCCGTCACGCTTCGAGAACATCGGCAGCTGACGCGCGCGCATGCGCCGTTGCGCTTCTCCCCCTTCTCGAACATTCGACAGCTGACAGTGCATGCGCCGTCGCGCTGTATATATACTCAAGGTCGGCGCTCGCTCGCTCAGTTGCCGCTCGTCGGTTGGTTTGTACGGCGCGTCGACGTCCAAGGTCGCGGTGAAATGAATTCCAACGAATCCACAAACACAATGATCGACGTCCCTTCGACCAGCGCCGCCCTTTCGCATACGTGTGTACGTGTTCACTCATTTAACACCCCCTCCTACAACCACGTTAACCTATTTAGCCATCGACCCAAGTAAGTCGCAATTTAACACCCCATTTCACAACCACGTTAACCAATTTAGCCATCGACCCAAGTAAGTCACACTTTAACACCCCGTTAACCAATTATATGCTCCGCATACTCCTCAGTGTTCCCCCGAGGGAAGCTGCGGGCAATTTTTTTTGTTTCAGAAAGAGCTAAATGCAGAAACTGAAACTAGGATAAATTTCACGGTAGCGTAAAGCACGCCTAGGTATCTTCAGCTTCTGGAACAGTTTTCATCAAAACGGGACATTTCCTTAATGTGACTTTCTTAATTTCTTTAATGTATATTTCTTTGCTCAGCATGTATATTATCAGTTGATTATCTATGTCATGGAACGTATGTATAGATTCTACTGACGTATGTGATCTCGTCTTCACCTTCATTTGCACTGTAGCATATTTGTGCCTTTGTTTATTTTTTTTGTTCCAAGTGTATCCACACCTGTAAAAACTTTATTTGGGGTTGACAGTATACTGGAAAAATAAATGAATAAGTAATAAGAACTCAAGAAAGCAGCTTCCACTAAACATCGAACCAAATACTCCAATTGTTTCAATCAATTTGAACCACTTTGTTAAACCAGCACTGCGCACACAATCATGACCAAAACAATCAACATGGCCTCACCCAAAACGTTTCATTTGTGACCTAGTTGCTTTGTTATCACGCTTGCGTTCCACGATTAGATTTTTGTAGGGGGAGGTGGCAGTTACTGAAACACATGATTTTGAATGACAAAACCTGATTATCAAAATAAGAGGCGGACTTTGCTACTTCTTTTTGCCTCTTTGTGATTCTCTTCGAGTTTAGCACTACAGTATCATGTTCTCCGTTCGCTCCGATACGGTATATTTGAAACAAAATACACATGAATTGAAAATATTGGGCTACTATCTATTCCCTGAAGACGAAGAAGTAGTCCGAAACGGCATGACACAAAAAGAACTGGAACCATTTCACGGCTTTCAGTTTTTATATATTTTCATATAAGGCTGCCGTCCCTATGGTCACGGGTTCGATCTCGGTAGCGACGGTTGTATATCCGTGAAAGCGAAACGGTAGAGGCCCATGTGCTGTGCGATGTCAGCGGATGCTGAAGAACACCAGATGGTTTAAGTTTCCGGAGCCCTGCACTATGGTCTGGAAGTCCATCGCTTCAAATAGCCGAATTATTGTAGATTGAAAGCATTGGAGCGTTCTAGATATGAAAACAGTGCGCTTTTATCGATAGTCAGAGACAAAATGTGTCTTTCTCTGAGCACTAAGGCTTTGATGTCATATCAAAAACGGGTGTCGATTGCTAGGATGCATAAGAGGCAAACACGCACACACACGGACGCACGGGATTTTATCCCGCGACGTTCGATCGTGTCAGCATTGGAGCACCTGGAGCACCATAACTACTTGTCCAGTCAGAAAGCATTCGCCTTCAAAGGATGTAAATAGAAGCAGGCAAGAACAGCGTTCTTGTCGTCTGGTGTTGCGTCCATTATCTCTTCTGCGCTGTTGCCAATTCCGCCCTCACTTGCCTAGCAACGTGTCAGTTTAGACAACGTGCTTTTGTCTTCGTTACCTACGCGCGTATCCTCTTTCTTTCGACAGATAGCGAGCTGTTACGACGCCACGATAAGCATGAAGTGCATGTCCGTCTAGAGATATGGGAGATAGCTGTTCAACCCGTTGTCACAGCGCAGAAGACTCATTGTTCACTTATCGCGCTGCAGTTTCGTGTTTGCTCATGGCGTCCTCGCATTCTGCTAATCCTAATCAAGTTATTAATTATCAGTTTATCCTGAAGTCATTGATGCTCTGTTTCGGAGTAGATACAGAATTAAATCAGCGGCCATTAAATATAGTGAAACTCCATTCTTGGTTTTGTCTGTTTTGAAAATGAAAAACTATACCTTTCGCGTGACTCGTGCGAAGTGGCGTGTCGAGCGACTCGTCGAACGGGGTTTAGTGCCTTCAGCAAAGCGATCATAGTCAACATTGCACTACAAAATGAAGTCAAACGAAGACAAATCTACTATATGAAAGATGTTGAGTTGATATATCTTGTTCTTTCTTAGCCCATAGTTGTTAGAAATAGCAAAAGCAAATGGTACACACAGGTGTGTGCATAGCGTCTTGAAGGTTTGAATCGTGGCTCGTCATGTGTAAAAATAGTTTCTACAGTGCGCCTCCAGATTCCGCAAATAAGTTCGTGCTCAGTCGAGTATATCAGGCGGGCTGGAGATCATCGTCTCGAAAGCACACATCTGTACCCGAAACTCTTTATGCCACCCTAATATGCACATTTGTAATGTCGTCAACAAAGTAAATATTTTGTTAGATTTCGCCTGGCAAACAGAATGGCCGGGGTCAGCGCTCGGAAGAATGCTCTTACACGTGTGCTGACCGAAGTGCAGTTCTAGCCGAGTCGGCGCGTTATACTTGCGGAAAAGTTCGCGTAGCGTGTGGCGATTGGTGCACGTTCACGCGGCGATCGTTGTGGCCGCGCTATCCTTTCCATATCGTCACGAACATGTCACTGCACCTGCACAGATTTCCACGTGTAAAAGTTGCCGTGTTGTAAATTGCACCGATCAGTTACGATGACACCGCGGCTCGTGAAAATTATTTCTTGATCCTCCACTACGGTGTGTCCCACAGTCACCACCGCCTGGGTGGTGTAGTGGTTGATGTGCTCAACCGGAGGCCGCGGGATCGAATTCCAGCCGCATTTCGACGAAGGCGAAAAGCTAGAAGCCCGTGTACCTAAATATATATGTGCGCGTTAAAGAACTCCAGATGGTCCGAAGTCTTGCACTATGGTGTCCCTCATTATCATGTCGTAGTAGTGGGTTGTTGGACACAGAGCTCTAACAATTATTTTTATGGTATCATAGTCATATCGTAGTTTTCGCAATTTATACCCTCTAACAGTTGCTTACCAAGCAAAATATGTTAGGCGTACTAACGAAGCGCGTTTAACGTGTACCGCACAAAGTCACCGCAATGCGAGTAGACAAAGTAATATGCCAGCAGCACTTTTCATTGCACAGAATATCAGACGAAAATAATAAAGGTATATATATGAAATGCTCATTATGACAAATATAGAACATCGCTACCCTGCCGTACTGTTTCATCAAAAGACCTCGCCTTCGTCAAAACCGTATTAGCCCATCTCAAACACCCTGATTTGTTGTATAGCCTAATGAACGTAGGCTAAAAAGCATCTTCGATAGTAACAAAGTACTTTTCGAAATTAGCGATGTCTCCCACGAGGGGGACATTGACCAAGTGCGCCTCACCCCCCCCCCCCCCCCCCTTTTTTTCTGTCATGGGTTGCAGAGCACAAACTTGCTCTCAACCACCCCTGTCGGCTCGGTCTCCACTTCATATCGAAAAGGTGACCCCCTTACGCCTCCCTGAAATAAAATTTCAGCCTACGCCCTAAACGCTATCGATATCGTCGTGGCAAAACCCGCTTCTAAAACGTATCACTGAGATGCTTCAATATTTCTTCGATTAGATTGAAGCATTAAGAGGTTTCAATTTTCGGCAGCAACATCCTTCGTCTCTCTCTTCTCTCTCTCTCTCTTCGTCTACAACTGTACTGCATGCATTCCCGAGTTCAAAAGATTTTGTCAGTGTTTCCTTTGTCCACACAATGCGTGATATCACATAGATGGATGCGGTGATACAGTTTTAAACTGCATTCCTTTCGCGTTCATCGGAAGCCAATCTGTTACAGGCTTTTTTTTTTCTTTCTTTTAATAGCGACAACAAACACGGAAATCGCGTTTAATGCTGATTTGATTTATTTGTGGGGTTTAACGTCCCAAAACCACCATATGATTATGAGAGACGCCGTAGTGGAGGACTCCGGAAATTTCGACCACCTGGGGTTCTTTAACGTGCACGCAAATCTGAGCACACGGGCCTACAACATTTCCGCCTCCATCGGAAATGCAGCCGCCGCAGCCGGGAATCGAACCCGTGACCTGCGGGTCAGCAGCCGAGTACCTTAGCCACTAGACCACCGCGGCGGGGCCGCGTTTAATGCTGTGGAATGTTGTTCTCCAAGGCAGCTCGATCACTCTCGTGGTGGGCTATCCCGCATATCTGGCCGGTCAGTCGTCCCCGACGGGAGAAGGCTTCCTTCAAGGGCTGGCGCCGTGGTATACCCGCTTGTCGGAATGTGCGTGGCCGATCGGCTGCTGCTCGCATTTGGCCCCGAAAGTTGAATGGCGACCACCGATGCTCCCTTGAGCGATGTTTAGCTATATGTTTGCGTACACGCAACTTAATCATTCTTAATTGTTGTGTCAACTTGTCCAAAGTGCCAGCCAGGCCTGCTCGGAAAACGCAGTGCAGTCACAGCGAAAGCCGGAAGAGCGCCATTTCTAGAGCCAGTTTGAGACTCTGTTAGGCCTACTAATAAGTACACTTGCAAGTTAGCCACTGCGACATAAACCAAGTGAAGTTCAGATGCGTTCACTATGCCATTCATTATTCGTCATACTCGAGCGTGGTCTGTGGGGCTGTGCCTTTGCCGGTTCCCCTTTCCACCAAGAGGGAAAAAAGAAGCTCATTAAAGCCCAACTGCCGTCCTTCGTGTCCTTCTTGTCTCTGTGTCGTCGTTCTGTTCTCGCGCTATAACTATCGTCACGTCATATCAACTAGCCCAAGCTGCCACACGTCCAGAGGGCCCACGCGAGGACTCTGACCGTCCCGGAGTAGGCCTTGCCAGATGCCGTCGAGTTAACTCGCGCCTATTGCGGACGTAATAAAGTTTCACTCATTATACAGGGAAGCGAGGTAGCCGCTACGTATTTTCAAGGCATTATGCGCAATTTGTTGATGCGGTGGCCGATGAAGATGAAGAATGATGGCTCAGCCCTTTGTAATGGGTTCGAAGAATTCAACTAACCATTCTTTACGCTATTCGCATTGTGTGACGCCTGCTTGTTATATTGTTCTTGCGCCACGATGTATCACCTGGTTAACGTGATTCCGTTGCGACATAACGCCTGTATAGGGTGTTCTTGCAAACGAGTTTCGAACACCTTCGAGGCCCTTTGCTATAACACTGTGTTGCCATGGCGGAGAGGGTCCAAGTTCGACCCCCGTTCCATCCTGGATATATATATATATATATATATATATATATATATATATATATATATATATATATATATATATATATATATATAGTGGTTACAGACACCAGTGACGGCAAACAACTAGGATGCCAAAAACGGTCCTTGCTGAGATCTTATAATATTGAATGCTTTGGGCACGTTGGTTTATCATGGAAAGCATTTGAGTGCCAAAAGATGAGGTACAAAAAGAGAAGACGGCTATTTGAGCACTGAGATCTCATGACAGCTATTACAGCAATAGACAGCAAGATACACTGCTCACCGGATGAATTAAATCTTTTGCATAGTCAGTGTGCCTTGACTTAATCTCAGTGTGCTGCGTATGTCTGTTATCGATCTGCTTCTTGAAGTCTGTGCGATGCCTGAACTCAACGTGTCGCGTTCCAGAACCAACGTGAGAAGTATCTTTTCTTTTCTCGACATGAACGCTGCCAAAAATTTATTGCGCACTCATCGGTGGCCATGTTTAACTTTAT
Organism: Rhipicephalus microplus; assembly: GCF_013339725.1. Lineage (NCBI taxonomy): Eukaryota > Metazoa > Arthropoda > Arachnida > Ixodida > Ixodidae > Rhipicephalus > Rhipicephalus microplus. The sequence goes on along the minus strand of NC_051175.1, from coordinate 120,921,218 downwards.
ATCAATATGGAACATGACTGACATAAAATTAGTTAAAATTTCAATTACATTTTAATTGCAATTTATAACAGAATCTCGCACTACACAGCAAAATACCTAATTTCTTTTCTCGGAATGTAATATTCAGTGTCTTCTAATTATGTTCTGTGAATTTCACACATTTGTAGTCAGTGCATCATTACTGGCTTCTGAAGGGGATATACAAAGACGAGAAATCATGGGATCTTGAATGAATGAACAGCGCGAAAAAAACACCTGGACGAGCAGAGGCACGACGCAGACAACAGTGGTGACTCGCTAATAAAACTTATTTTGAAATGAAATGGAGCAGAATAAATTGCATCTGGAATATTATTATTAGCCCCGCCGCGGTGGTCTAGTGGCTAAGGTACTCGGCTGCTGACCCGCAGGTCGCGGGATACAATCCCGGCTGCGGCGGCTGCATTTCCGATGGAGGCGGAAATGTTGTAGGCCCGTGTGCTCAGATTTGGGCGCACGTTAAAGAACCCCAGGTGGTCGAAATTTCCGGAGCCCTCCACTACGGCGTCTCTCATGATCATATGGTGGTTTTGGGACGTTAAACCCCACATATCAATCAATCAATGGAATACTATTAAAACAAACAACCACTACGCATGTACGTGGGGACAAAATATGGCAAAATAAACCCCCAGGTCGTTTTTTTTATTATACATTGTCCCTGTCAGTGATGTGATTATGTTCATGCGCATGCCCACCAATGACGTTTTTCAAGCGACTGTTGGTGCTATTTGAAGCGTCCGGACAACTTTCTTTTTTTTTAATATACACTTGATTTCAATCAGCACATGGTATTCACAAAACACCTGGGAATGATTCACTCGGCAGCCTGTCTGTTCCGGAGCTTGCTGGCCGGGACATCCGTGACCTGAAAATCGTATTTTGAAAATACGCGTGAAAGTAATTTTTATCTCATCCAGTGCCTGACCAGGCGAGCTTTCGTCGAATTTTTGACCACTCCTGCGTTGAGTGTATAACAGGGCAGAGCGCGTTAGCTCAGCGTGACCTCTCTGGCCTTTTATGAAGTTCTCACCATCTCTGAACAGACTCATTGTGTCACTTTAGTGTCTCTTTAAGAAAGGTTGGCAGCGTGTAGCATCGCAACTACTTCTCCGGCCTTCGGCTGGTCGTCATCAGTATCAGCCTGTTTCAGTATTCTGCCGGACGAAGGCTTCTGCCTATGATCTCTGGTTTACCCTATTTATCCCGTGCAAGCTGATTCCATCCCTGCCAACTTTCTATTGCTAACTCGATAGCGATGAAGAGCTCGTGCCGTATGAATCCCGCCGTCGGCGTGGGCATCTTTGGTTGTTAGCGAAAAATCATCTTCTCCGGTACCGAAAAATTGGACATTCTTAGCCAATACGCAAACGTGTATGCGTATGTATACACGAACACATACAAAAGTACAGTTGGCGGGAAAATGTTTCTCTGGCTACGCCCCTGAACAAAGTATAGTAATACGAAGCTTTCAAGTTCGTCGGGTTAAAGAAGGAACACGGAGAGAGAGAGTCGGCACACACAAAGCATCGCTCTTACTTCGCGGTGGAAAAAAGGGCAACAGAAGAAAGGGGGGGGGGGGGGGGGGAATCGTGTGGGTTGCGTCAATCTTGCTTCACTTCACGGGCCGAAGCAGCAAGTAAAGCAAATAAATAAGGAATGGGTGATCCACGCGCACACTGAACGGCGTTCATCGCGAAATTACAGGCTGTGCCTTGGAGCTCAGCTGTCTTCAGAAAGTGCAATTGTGGTGCTATTGTAGCGCACAGCGTCGGGGAATATAATGGTTTCAATAGCTCTCCTTCTATTGAGCTCCCGGCTTTCAACTTTTCGTATCTTTTTCTCTGCGCTTCCTCCTCCAATCTTTATACGTGGTTTGTGTTGCTATGTTTCCCCGCCATGGTAGTAATGACCGCATTCAATATTATCGTCGAGGCACTCGACAAACAAGGAGAAGATTTCTCTTTGATGTGAGCACACGCTACGAATTGATCTACTAAATGGGGTTCTGCGTGCATTACGTTAAGCGAAGGCAACAGCGTAGGGCAACCTGCCCCCTTAAAGTGATCCGCACCTAACTAAAGTACCGCAGACAAATACAGGGCCGAGCCCTCGCTATCTCATATTTCTTGCCATGCATATGCGAAAGCTACTCTTCCTTTGGACAACTGCGTGGATGCGTTGTGTGCCGCATGCCAAGCCGGTTATTGCTGAACAAGTTCATTGTATCTTCAAAGCCATTGTGAGACGCGGTGTGCACGTAACTATACCTCGTGGGTCGCTTGTAGCAATCTGTCTGTTCGCGCCGCGCTTGGCTTGTGTGCTTGAAATGACGACGGCATTGTTAGACGAATCGCTCATCGAAAGCAACAGATGCCTTTCTTTTTTACCGCGATAGCGTTAGAAAGCTTGTTTCACTGAAATTCCGTTGTCGCGGTCGGAATCGTTGGTGTGAGCGAAGAATTATCACATTGACTCTGACCGCAAATAGCGAGAACGATGCCAATAGAAAAACCAACAAAAACTTTGGTTCAAAGGCTGATTGAACCCAAGCCGTGTGCGTGGAAAGCAGTAGTTTTACCCACAGCTATAAAAGCACGCTATTGCTTCAAATGGTTCTGCGAAAAACACAATATAGGTGCCATTTAGCGGAAAGAGGCTCCTTAAGGCATGTAATATTACGTGGCATAAGCGCAGAATCGCGCGATATGCCAAAACATGTGAATTTAGCAATGAGTGGGTGTTCTAAAGAATCGCCCTTTATAAAGCGCTGACATATATTCAATCATCATCAGCTGCACAAGCACCAACTAAGGGAGCACCTGCGTAGGTTCGCGTTATGCCTTAGGGACGCGCAGTGGGTCGTTCGCTAATTCACCAAAGGAACAATTATGGCGTACTGGGAACTTAATAACTGTCCTTGCAGCAGGCATTCTAGCAGAGCTTGAAACGGCCGATGTCACACGCACAGTAGTTCGTTTCCATGCAACGGTTGAGGCACGCACCTGAAGAGGTGAAGGCAGGCTAACAATTGAGAAGAAGATGCGCATTGTGCACGATAACGCTATCGTGTTCTGCTCTCCAAGGCGAAGCTCAAGCGTCCTCGCAAGTTGTTTTGAAAATTGTGATGCGACGCGGAGTGGTACGGAACGATAGCACATGGGTCGCTTGTTGCGATCTGTGTGTACGTGCAACGCTTGGCTCGTGCCCTTGAAATCGCGGCATTGTTAGATGAAACACTCATCCGAGGCAGCGGCTCACTTCTTTTTTTTTCTATTCTTTGTGCTTCAAAGAGAAGCAGGTTTGACAAACCGTGATCCCAGATTTCGGCGCCTTAGTGCAATAGTGTGCGCGACCGCGTAATGACCTGTTAGGCAATCGGGCCGTAGTCACATCTTAGAGGAACCGTGATTCATCGTTTGCCGTTTACATAGTTGCATTTCCTTCCATGACGTCAGTCGCTTGTGTTATCATCATGTTGTATTTACTTATTATTCGTCTGCGTTGCCAAATCGAGAAAATAGACAGTTATAGTTTACCGTTAGCGCGATATCGGGGGTTAAGAGAATACCGCAAACGTTCGTTATGGACAGCGCCTTGTATAGTTTAGCGGAATAGCGTTTACGTGGTTTACGTGCCCCATATGGGATGGTGGCGCCACCTATTGGAAGGTAACTAAGTTAAAGAACAGTGAAAAGGAAAAGACAAGATTGCTGGCCTGTGTCACTGCGCGAAGCATGTTACAAGTTGTTTTAGTAACAGTAAAAGTAATAAATATGAACCACGCGCCAAGTTTGAATCTTGCTGGTTTACTTATATCAGTCTTCTATATAGGCCTAGAGATGTTTAAAGTGGGGAGCTATCTAAAAAAATATGCTAACCTATCCGTAATACTCGGTCATCGAAGCTGACCGAAGGCAAGTGAAGCCACAGTAGTCTACTGCGAAGCAAGTGAATCTTTCAGCAACTACGCCAAAATCATTTCGAAGCGGGCATCGGTAGCCGCCGCCATGTTTTACGTACACTACGTAAACCATGCTAATACGGTAACGTTAAGTTTGAAATAGCGTGCGTATGGTGAGCGATACGGGTCACGTAAGTTACTGTCATGTGCACTTCAATCCCGCCATTCCGGTGAGCCCGCTATTGCGCTGTCTATAATTGTCTAATAATAATTGTCGGGATTTTACGTCCCAAAACCACTATATGATTATGAGGGACGCCGTAGTGGAAGGCTCTGGAAATTGCAACCGCCTGGGGTTTTTTTAACGTGCACCTAAATCTGAGTACACAGGCTTAAAGCATCGAAAACGCGGCCGCCGGGATACGATCTAACGACGTGCAGGCCAGTAGGTGAGCCCCACAAACACCCTGGCGGTTTCCAAATCGACTTAGGTATACTCCGCTTTTATTGCTACTAACAAGGCCGCACAAAGAAACATTTGTGCTATCGACTCCAGAGAGTTTTTTTTTTTTGTGTGTGTACGCAACCCGCGCATAAAAATCTTTAAAATATGTAATTAAGAAACGTTGAAATTTAAGGTGTCCTTTTTCTTAGGAACAATAATGATGACATTATCATGAATTTAGTTCTCATTAATTTAGCTTTGTATTTAGTTCTGATCAGTTCTCATTCTAATTATTACTCAACTAATTCTCATTCATTTGTCATTAACACTTAGTTATCAATTAATTATGACTACTTAGCATTAGTTGTCATTTCAGTTCCTTATTAATGAGAACTTTATTCCCCAATATATATAATACCTTAAAATCTGTGACTCTCCGTACCGTAACGGCTCTTATTCTTTGCCACAAAATTCGTGGCGGGATGTGTCGACATGGTTACGTGCCAAAAGCACGGGTTTAATCAATATTTTCCAAGTTGGAAGCCTTAGGTCTCTTATTGGAAGGAAGCAACTGACCGTCGGCGTCGTCAGAGGCAATGCGAGAGCTGCAAAAACTTGTTACCACGTGATGACATGTCACCATAATTACGACGTCACGTAGCGTGACATCACATCAAATTGTCGCTTGGTCAGCGGTGTTCCGATCACGAAGTCTGTGCAACATCAGATGAGGTGCAGAAAGATTGCAGTCCATTTGATCCTTCGGGCAGTGCGGAACCACCTTAAGATGAATTCGATGCTTTCGTAAGGCAGGGTGTGGTATATATGGGGTATAAAGTGTACGAGAGGATGAACGCCGCTGTAGCTCAGTTAGTATAGAGCAGCTGACGCGTTATGCAAAGGTTACAGGCTCGGTCCCTGGCAGCGGTGAATTAACTTTTCGTCTGCTTAATCTCCTCAGTTTTACATTAAAATTACCACGAATACGTCATTGTCCGATCATCATCCGTTCGTCCTCATTTAGTCTATGGGAAGTGACTCTGTGGGGTAAAGTGGGCACCATTCCTGACTCATCAAACGAAAGTAACATCGTGATGGACTGACGACGCGCGTTGCCGTCTTTTGCCTCAATTCGTGTTTTGTTGTTTAAATGTCCACCGAATGCTTACCCCCGATGATATCAGGTGAAATGCCGCGCATAACAGCTGTGGCTGCGTTTCTTATCATTCTTATTCGAACGTACCGAACGCAAAGAGCAAGACAGGACAAGGCGCAAACATGGAACCGAGGCTGACTCAATGCATTGTGTTTCACTCGTGAGCCGGCGCAGTTGGTAGCGACCTTTCTTCAGCGATGTTTACACTAAAGGGAGATCTCGTAGGGAAAGAATGCCGCCAACAGCTGTTGTGAGAATTGTGTTGCCTTCATCGGTTGAAATATGACAGCCGCCAGTAGCGTTTCTCTTGAGGTGTCGCGTAACATTACGCTGGCGATGTTTTCTTCTCAGAGCGCGCCACTTGTGGGGGCGCTCGTGTCTGGATTTTGCGCCGTCGTCACTCGCCGTAACCGAGTGAGCGAGCACAACGAGGTAGCCTTATTTTTTATTTTATTCTTTTCAATACACTGCATACTTTCTCGGTCCAAGCAGGAGGGCAACAAGAAGCGGTTAAAATGGAGGTGAGAGTGATGAACACAATCCAACGAAGAATGCAGTTCAATGTTAGTGGAAGTGTTAACGACAGTTTCAAAAGTACAGCGTTTAGATAACATGCGAGAACACACAAACTCTATCCACAATTGTATTAATAAATAAATTTTAATAAATTGTTCAGCCTTACAATCAGGACATTTTATTCACGAGTTATTGCCCTATCTACAAATATATATATATATATATATATATATATTGTTTATTTCTTCAACAAAAGATTCTACCTTTTCACAGTTCACCATAGACGATAGTAGATCATTCCGCCATGTTATTGATGATGGGAAAATGCAGTTTCTGTTAATCCTGTTTTCACTGTTAGGGAAGGCCGTGTTGTCTTGTTGGGGTTAGATTTTGAGGTGTTCCTTTGGATTCCAAGATGTTCTGTTGGAGACATCTTGTAATGCTCATAGTACAAAAGGTATAAAAATTTGTGTTTGCGAATTATAGGTGTTCTTTTTGACAAATAGCTGTGGCACGCATATACCCTGTGGAGTATTGGCGACGACTTTAGTGTTTTTTACGAAATACTATAGTAATTTCGAATAATGAAGGGTATAGTATGGAAATGCTACAATTTTTTTATGAAATTTTGGTGTTTCATGAAATGTGTATGAAAAACCAAAGTTTTTATCAGTAATAGTTAACAAAATGAATAATTAATAAAAACGCGAATATATACTGTCTCGGCAGCCTCCGTCCTCACAATGCTCCTCTCTCTCTCTTTTTTTTTTTTTGTTTTGCCTACATTTCGAAGTTTAACGTTCAACGGAAGAAAAAAGGATGGCCAGAGGCTTAGTTATATTTGTTTGCACAAAGTCGCTGCCAGCACCCGCTTCACATCGTATCACCAACTTTTTTTTGTTCCAAGTTTGGTTGGGGTGATGCTTCTTCACTATAGTTCAGACGCAATATTGTTATTTTTTATATTTGCATTTGTATGGTCATACGGCAGTTTGAGAACGTTTAGCTCGCATTTCCTCCTATACCGCCTCCCTCGGCTATCTCTATAGTTAATACTTTATTTCAGTCTGAAAAAAAAAAATGCCGCGTTCACTCAATTATAACAGAACTATAAACGAAGGAAACAGAAACGAACCGCGTTTTAAGTTTCACGAGAAACCTAGTGTTTCGATTATTAAGAAATCTGGAGCAATCAGTAAGCTATGTCTTGTATGCATGCATTATAATATTTAAGTGGCCATAAAACAGTGTTGAATGTACACACTGCTTTAAAAGGGCTTTTCTGCCTGCTTGGCCAACGTGCCTTGCTCGTTTCTTTTGATGTGGCTTTCTGCTAATGAGCATGGACAGATGTAGGGAAAAGCTTTAACGGATTCAAAAGTGGCATCCAAACATTTTTTTATAAACTTGGTGTGCCCGATTTGCTCGCGATAACGGCATCATATGTCGGCAAATTCTGCCTCTAAGTGTTTCGAAATCGGTGAGGAGTGCAGAAAAAGATACTTATTGCTGAGTAATAGCGATTCAGGTTAGTTCAGTGGACGTCCATTAGCGTACTGAAGTGCTTATAAGGGCAACGAAGCGAAAAACAGCGAGAAAACACAAGACAGTGAAAGGGACTGGCGAAGCGCTTCATCCGTCTCTTTCACTGTATTGTGTTTTCGCGCTGTTTTTCGTTTAGTTGTCCATTAACGATGCACCGTAGTCTTCTTGCTTCAGAGCACCTTTAATGCCTTTTCAGAGAAAGCCGTCCAATTAGCGCTGCTCTTCCGAACCTGTGTGTGGCTTCTATAGCTGTTTTGTTGCCAAACCTATATATACATGTACACCGCATAATATATAATTAGGCGCTCCCCCTGTTCCTTTGAAACGTAATGCTAAATCAAGATTTTGTTTGCGTGCATAAAAACACCACCAGGAATGCCAAGCGATGTATATGTGGAATGAGCCCTTGTACTGAAAAACTGAATCCATGGCTTTTTTACACGATGCCACCAAATACTAAAATAAACAGCAACATCATACGGACTTTGCGATTATGAAAATCTGTTAAGTGGGATGACTTAAATGAACAGAAAGTCATCTTCCTAATACGTTAACCGATGAGGGTGCTTGAGAGATTGGTAATAGTGAAAACAACGAATGCGCATAGTGGGAAAATTGTAAAAAGCTGACCGACTTAAAAAGCTGAAAATTTCTAAAAATAATTACCGTACTGTACTGTATGAATGTACTGGAATGTTTAGCATTCACGGATTCGCACGAATGTACAGTATTCCCGGAACGAAACGTGACATTATAGGGCTAAATATTATACGTACTTTCGTATCCAACGCATTCGGTTTTCGCCGAAGTGGTGTAGTTACTGCTGTGCCACTTTCGTGAGAGACAAAGTTACCTTCAGAGGCCAGATTTATCGACATCGCATGTAGTTATTTGCGAGCAATTGGGTATCAATAGAGGTTATAGGAAATGTTTTGATGTCGCTTTTGGGTCCTTGAGCACTAAAAATTTTCCGAAAATAATAAAATATTCTAGTTAAATACAAATACAATGAAATAATGGCTAAATATTTTGATCCTACCATCATATAGAGGTGAATTTGAGAAATCTTAACGGGTGCTTTTTTTAATTCTGTATTAGACTTGTTATCTCTGAAGTGCGCAACACTTCAGAGTGCCAGGTTGTCTTTCATATGCTCTCGTATGCTGTGGTCGTCGCTTGGCGTAACACAGGCAAAACCACATATAGCATAGCGTGCTGTATTGTAGCAAATCGATCGTGTGTTCGCACCAAAGAGATTTTTTTTCTTTTGTTTTTTGAGCACCCTGATTATGACATCAGCTGCGGAAATCACTACTATGACTGGGGAAACACGACAACAGAGGTCGCTACAGAGGTTGCTGCGAGAGGCCGTCACTTGTCCACACAGAAAAATCCGCGTATTCGAAGGAAAAAAAGAAAAAAAGTGCTCAAGGTCAGAAGGTGCGTGTGACGTTTTTCGTTTGCCCCTCCCATCGAGACGAGAGTAGAGAGAATGCGAATGAAGCGTGTGACAAAGCTTTGTAACTCTGCTCGTACTGGACGGATTCTCAAGATTTTGGCGGCGTTCAATTTTTAAGGTAATACGCTTTTTCAGTAAATTAATTTTATGGTTACTCAAAAAAGTGTTCCAGGGCACATTTAGCATCATTAATTACAGTCTACTTTGTCTAGGACAGTCGACCCGCACTCTGTGACAGTTCGCAGTTTTATGAACTTCTCGGCATGCTCGTTGGACGGACGCTATTGTGCGTGCAAGCGTATTGTATTTTTTTTTTTACTCCCTGCTTTCTCCTTCCCCTTCCCCCGTATAGGATAGCATACTTGGCGCAACCAGATTAATCTCCCTGCCTAATCTTTGATTTCGATTGATATGTGTTGTTTAACGTCCCAAAAACACTATCTTTTCTCTGCTTTTCTCTGTTTCACTGTGCGTACATCGGCTTCACTGCACACAGCTGCTCGTATAAAACAAAAGAGGAAAGCGACCAGGCTGTGCCGCTTCAGTCGCCGCCGTTATGATGACAACAGAGTGACAATGGCAGGGTTGTCACGGGGAACTTGTTGACCCCTGGCGGTGCCTCAGACTGCACGGCTCTACTTGGCTCCCGCTTAAACATTCGGTCACATCGACAACTCGGCAGGCGCTGCTTGCAGATAGCTACGCTCTCCCGACCCGATCGTGCGTCTGCAACGGCTTTAATGAAGGCAGCAAGCGTTAACTAGGCATGCGGACTTCGCGCTCCACCGAAGTCAGAGTCGCGATCGCACACACACACACACACACGCACGCGCGCGCGCGCGCACACACATACATACACATAAAAAACAAGAAAGAAAATGCGCCTTTCGTTTGTTAGGGGAAGTGTATATATTGACTAACGTAACGTTTTGATCGTGCATAGTGGGTGTTCTTATAAACCTATGTAAGTGAGATATTTTCGTGGAAGTTATCGATAGCATGAATGGCAAAATAAAATAGCGGTCACACACAGTCAACATAGACACACGCGCTCACATTTGGCACTCGTGGCATTGAAGTCAGGTTACACAGAGTAAGATAAATTGCACACGTAGTTGATATAACCTTGCACGATACTGATGTGGCAGTGTTATGAGCTGGAAAGTTTACCGAAAGTCGATGCTTGCTTATACAGTGAACTGTCACTTGAACGAACGCCGGTTTACTAAATATATTTCAGAATAATGATCTTTTAGAAAATCCTCGGGGTTTTTTTTATGCATAATATGCAAGTTGAATGAACTTCTGAATTGTAAATATTTCAGTTGAAGAAATTGTTGAATGAACTCAAAGAAGGTGAACGAACGTGACATGTGCACCCGGCCTCATTTTTGTGATAAATTCAGTGAATTTTTGCGCTCTGCATCACTGGCGTAGCCGATGCGTGCCGTCCCCAAATCGCCCATCCATCGGCGATGATGCAACATGGCTTGTGCATGCAGCGCCGCTATGTTGCATCATCGCTGAAGTGAAGCGGCCGTGAGAGAGACAAACTCGAGCTTCGGTACCTGTTCAAATTTGTCATATTTGTAAATAGTTTTTAGTGTTCGTCCGAAACCAAAAGAAGAAAAGTTCGAAGCAGTTATAGTGGCTGAACGATTTTCAAATCTAGTATTTCTAGTCGAGGCTGTAGGACATACTAAGAAGTTGCAAGGCTTGGTGTCACAGCAACAAGCTGAGGAGTCAGGGAAAGTGCACATAACATGGACTCACTGGAGGACTTTGTCTCGTCTGACAATTTAGAGGTGCCATTGCAAGATTCTCAAAACAAACAATTTAGAGGTGCATTGCATACATTCTCAAAACAAATTGAATTTCACACGTCTGACTTGATTTATTCTGTCTCTGGTGCTGTTCCTTTTTCTAGGCAATGTTCAGCTTAGTGAACTTTCAGTTTAATTAGCTATTTCTTTGGTTCTCTTGAAATACACTCAAGTGAGAGTTCACTTCATAGAGGTCCGTATTGAGAATGAAGATATGGTTATTTTACATTGTCAGTTACTAATTATAAATTCTTCTCTCTTTTGCCGGTAAGTTCATCCCCGGCATCATTCTTTAGTGAAAGTCAAGGTTACGTGAGTGATGGTCGCGCTTGTCTCGTTATCTGCTCGAGAGTTACGGGGCGAGTGGTTACATTATTTTTTGTGCGATCCACATGTTTACAGGCTCATCGGTATTTGCGTTTAAAAGTGCACTGATACGATTTTGAGACATCGCAAAAGGAACATTTCTCGTTTTCTAGGTATGCAGTGTTAACACTCTCCCCAGACAGGAGCGGCCAGGTAACACTTGTAAAATATTTTTTTTTGATTTGAACATTCTCGTCGCTCGGCATCGACAGCCTGCAGCAATAGACATTATCTCGACGAGCCAACACAGTTCCGCCGAGTTCGCAAACTTTACGTCACCTATGCTGCCTGGACCACTGAAACCGCTATCGCTCGAGACAGTGCACTCAGTGTTTTTTACGTGCGCCACGACCAGAGCTCGTTTGTCGATAATTGTTGTCTCCCCGGGGTGTCACACTGCCATGACGCGTCACGGACAAGCCTCCCCCTCATATTCAAACGAGGTGTGTTTTTTTTAAGGTGGCGATATTTTGAAAAAAAAAAAAGGTAAGCAGATCCCACATGCTTTGTGAATGGTATTACGTGAAGCATGCGCATGGAAGGGGACTGTGATGTAATTTTTTATTGAGGTAAACGTTGCGAAATGACGCTAAATATATGTAAAATTGCTGTACGCACAGACACAGTCGGATATATTTTTTATAGTCAGTTGTTTACAGTTGCGCAACGATATACATAGCAAGATGGTTATTAGCAACACCAGATGTGGTAAGCTGATATGAAGCGCTGGTACTCGCGAGGATGGTAGCCCTGGACACAGTTACATAAGTCAACTTCAGTGGATGTCACCTGACTATAATTGACGTTAAGCCGACGTGAGTGCTGTGTCATAGGAGTACATATGTAGTGATGATAAAATTGGACAATCAGCAAACCAAAATTGACGTTTCACGAATGTTAGAGTCTTTTTGTAAAAGTAGTTTAGAGACCTGGCGTGGCTTTGTGATATAATACTTCATTTCCACGCAGAATGCTGGGGTTTGACTCCTGCTGGCACTCTGACATTTAATCTTTTTAATTCATTCGGTCAGTGCGGCTGCTGTCAGCTTTCTATTTATGCTCACGCGTTAAAATTGCCTATGTGTGTTCTTGGAGTTCCTGGATAGATAAAAAATGTCAGTCAACGGAGGCACACACTCGCATACCAGTGGGACATGCGAACCACCTAACCATAGAATCCGAACCTTGAACGGCTTGAACCTGCTGAGACCTTCACAGTGCTGCACGCCTTTAGTGCAACAGGGCGACTATGTCTATCAGCTCAGAGCCGCATGAGTGATCCTATACTGCTGCGCTTGTTGTTTTCGTGTGGCCCTGGGAAGCTTGTGTTGAGTTTGTTGGGGTAGATGTGCAAAGTATATTGTTACAAAACACGCGGGTTCACATTCCCATTGTATATAGGGTACGTTTTGTTGCATGTTGCAACCAGCTATAGTGTCAAGTGTCTGTCTCGAAGCAGTTGAAGTACAACAGCTGCGTTGAGACAGGCAGTTCAAGTGCAAGCATCTTTATGCTGCTCCCAAGCTGATTGATTGACATCAGGGGTTTAACGTCCCAAAACCATCATATGGTAATGAGAGATGCCGTAGTAGAGAGCTCCGGAAATTTCGACCACTTCGGGTTCTTTAACGTGCGCCCAAATCTGAGCACACGGACCTGCAGCATTTTCGCCTCCATCGAAAATGCAGCAGCCGCAGCCGGGATTCGATCCCGCGACCTGCGGATGAGTAGCAGAGTACCTTAGCCACTGAACCACCGCGGCAGAGCCTGCTCTCAAGCTGATACTGCTGCCAAGTGATATCACAATGACACAAAAGCAAATGTTCAATACTTCTCTGCATTCCCATTTCGAGCCATTCTTTGAAGCACGACGGTTGTCCTATTGTTGACGTTGTTATTGTAAATAAACAATATGAAAGTTCTTGGGGGGTCCCATTGGTCATCAAGTGCCATGACGTCTGTTTTACGGTTCGTTAAATTACTTTTAGCCTAGGCTCCTCGCAGTTCTCAGTCCATTTAAAGATTCATTAGGAAAAACATTAGTTTTCTCCTAATATTGTTCATATATCGTCTGTGACGTGTTTAGTGCTTGGGCAACTACTCTACCCATTGCTTTGCAATTTTTTCGTCAGGTAGTTGTGATAGTTACGCTGCTGGTAACAAGTATAACTGAAAAATCTGACCTCCAAGTCCTGAGAAGCTTCAGTAGGCTTCCACGTCTAAGTATAGTTGCACAGTTCAACACAAACGAAATATCAAAATTATTCATGAATTAGTTCACTGCTTCCTGAGGCCCACTGTAAGGGAGAAGGCGTCACTGTTACTACACGTTCTGTACAACCATGATTTTCCAGTTATCACGCCAGTGCATTCAAACACCATTGGATTGCCTTGTGAAACGAGGTTATTAGCATTTCAGCCAGGTCTTCTAGACCATAACAATTATTTCATTTTTCTAACTTTCCATTTCCAAGAATGAGTATGTATGACTATTCAATTTTTCCAGGATGAGTATGCTAAATGTGCGCGGAGACGCGGCGGAAAGCTCGAACAATCGCGACGTTTACAGCCCGCCTGGTTGAAATGTTTGTGCTGCGGACAGGGAGGTATCGGCGGTTAGCTATCTCGCCTTCATCAACGCCCTTATTTACATCTCGGTGGCGGCGGCCCTTCTTCCTACGCCGGAGATGGCGCGCTCACAATCGCCCGCAGCCAAGCCGTCGCGCGTCGCCGCCGCTCGTCGTCACCTCGCTAATTCAGGCGGCGCAAACAGCGCGAAACGGAGTGGCAAGGACCCCCCATTGTATTACGCTCTTCTACGCCACCTGGTTTCCGACGTCCACCCGGCTCCCGCTGCGCCGCTGACGATGTGTGCGTGGACGAAGCGGCGTGAGACATCACCCTTTCAGCCACGCCCGCAGGCCGAGCTCGCGCCAGTGCAGCAGCGCCCTCCTTAAACTCGCCCTCGGTTCACGCCATCAGAATGATTGCCGCCGCTCCTGTGCAATCTAGGTGGTGTTATGCTGTGACGGTTAGTTAAGGGACTGTTGTGAAAAGTGGATGTCGGCGCAATGTACGCTGGTGATTTTGGTGTCGCTTCTCCCGCGATATCTGCCCGCTCTTTCAGTGCCAGGAAAGAGAGAAGAGGGGCTAATTACGTTAGCTGTTTAGTTTGGTTACGTTTCACTGGGTAATCGAGTGAGGGTGGAAGAAATGACAAAAAGGAACATTTGTCCGCGCAGTGAAGGAGTTTTTAATGCTACCTGGGTAGTAGTAAGGGGACCTAGTATTCCCCTCGGCGATGATAATGATGGCAAAAGCAGATGCGGTGTTATTTTTGGTATTTCACCTGCTGAAACAACGAGAGGAAGAGTCAAGCTGTGGTGGAGGGCGCCAGACTAATTTTCACCGCGTGAGGTCATTTAAAGGGATACTGAACAGAAATTGCAAAAAGTGACGAACATTCGAAATTTCACTCGGTACATGAACCTGTTCTGATAAACAGACTTGCTTTCCCGTATTTTTTTTTGAAAAGTTGGCTGTATTTTTTATGGATTGTCAGTGCGCGAGCCGTGACGTCACAGTCGCTGAGGTGCATGCAGGATGCACGTGTTTCTGTCCTCTCTCCTCACCTCTCCTTTCATCCCACTCTCCCCCTTCCACAAAAGCCCCGCTGCTTTACCCCAGCTGGGAGCATTGTTTACGATCGGGGCAGTTCACACCTGTTCTTGGGAATTGCAGGGGGAGCTGAGCGAGTCGAGAGACGCGGGCGACGGCTGGCATTGTTGACTTGCACGTTTCTGGCGTATGTGACGTTACATTGTACAGTTAACGGCAGCTCGTGAAAAATGCACTAAATCCATTATTTTCTTGTAGTTTCTGCCTGTAATGAAGGTGATCCTAATCGATCTCAGGACCCACTCTTTCTATTTGGTTGAAAACACTGGAGGCATTTTTTCCCAGTATTCCTTAATTTAATAGTTCTACATCCCTACCTCCTTCCATGCGTGGGCCTTCAGATACAGGCCAGCTTTATTGCTAATGATGGCTGAACATTTAGCTTGGCCGATTCTTCATGCAAGAACAAAGGCCCTTTGCAAGATTTCGTCCTGAGAGACTTTCCATATGCGTGTGAATAGCGAACACCGTCTTTCAGTAGAATAAGACTGCACGATTTTTCCGCCCGCGATATCTTTGTGAATATCTGACAAGATTCAATGGCAGAGATTTCGTAAGCGAGGCTAACGAGCGAGGTAAATTGAGCCATGACAGGAAAAAAACACTATAAAAGCCATTCTAAACCTGCGGCTCTTGCTTAGCGGCTATGGTGATCCTTTGCGAAATATGAAGGCGAAATTGATTATCGGCCATAGCAGCCCATTTTGACAGCAGTGAAATGCGAAAGTCTCCATTAAAGAACGTCACGTAGTCAACATTGATCCAAAGGTACGGCGTGGCTCACAATCTACGAGATTTAGGTAGGGAATTATCATAAGCCTACCGATTGTTTTCATGATAATCATCATAATCGGGGTCTATTATAGGCCAACTAAAGGGGAAAGGCGCCCCCCTCGCGAAAACTCACACCATTCTACGAAATCAACAATCCATCACAATCACCTCCAGCCTCCCAGATATAATCACTAGTCCAACTATGAATGTGTTTTTCTCCCGCCATGATGCTCGCTATCTTTCATACCCTCGCCGTATATATGTGTTTATAGAGATTACCAATCGTCCACTTCAGAAAAGACCTTTATATCCAACTCGGCTGACACCCATCGTCAGCAGCAGGTCTGTAAAAGCTTTTTTCTTTAATAGCTGGAATTAAGGAGTGCGTCAGAAGATTTCTGCGCTAGGCTTCTACATATCTGAAATAGATATTTTAAATATATTGTTAACCTGAAGGGACCGCATGATTACGCCTTATAAACCTTGTCAGTGGAAAATCTAAACGTATCCTACATTCGGAAGTGCTAGGCACAGTTCATCCCGCCGCTATGGTGCATCAATTGTGGATGCTGACCTTACGGTCGCGGGGTCGATCACGGCTACAGCATTACGATGGAATCCCGTGTGCGATATCAGTGTGCGTTAATTATAGAAAAGATCCGGAGCCCCCCATTAGCACTTGCCTCGTATTGTGGCTTTGGTACGTAAAACTCCAGGTGTTAGGTCATAGTTGAAAACTGCGCAAACGGCACCTCGCATAAGCAAAATAGCAATGGAAACGAAAAATTGCTCAAAGTAACGTCAAAGATGGGGTGCTTTTCCTTCCTCGGCAAGTTTGCTTCGATCGGTGGTTCTTTGTTCGCAGCATTATCTGGCTTCTGCACTATATATACATTTCAATTTTCTTTATTTTACTTTTGTTCGCGAAAGAGTTCATTTGTGCCGTTTTCTCGCTGCGCTAATTTAGCTGTGCAGTTCTGACATCAGATGTTCTCATGAAAGTTCGCTGTTGGCGATTGTGACGCCACCTTTGGATTTCTTCTTCGCTTTACATTGCGCTGACATGGCGAAGCTGTTAGATGAAAGGATCCAAGCAAAGCGGGAATTGTTTCCGTTTTACTTTCTCTTCTGCTGTGGCGCATATACAGCATAAGTATGCTGTTTAAATATCCAAGAAAATAAAAGAGAGAGAGCGTGTTCGTGTAGGCAGGACGACCCGTTCTTGTGACGAACCTGCTGGGAACACAGCTACGAAATGAACGCGCGAGGTTTCGACACAAGACTCCTCTTACTTCTACAATCAGGTGATTCAATTCAGCTCGCTTTGCGCCAGATGTTCATTACAACGACAGTCCTCCATGGGGCTGGCTGGACAAGCCTACTGTGTGAGCTGCTTTACTTGTGTTTTTGTCATTCGGTTTCCTCCTCATTCGCGCGAAGAATCAGTGAGAGCCGATTGGTACCGCTCTTAGGCAGGATCAAGGAAATCACGAAATCGCCAGAGACTTTCCCTCGGGCTTTACCTTTGCGATGTCGGGACCCAATGGCTGCCGAATCTATGCCAACCGCACTGTGACAAAACTTCATTCGTGCAACGCACGCCGTATTTGTTCAGTACACTGCTGTACTCGGCGACAACTTGTCAGTGGAGCGAAGGCTGCTCAGGCGGGACTTCCCGGTACATTCGTGTTGATCCGCAAGTAGGGCGGGCAGCTTGCGGCCGATTTCGCTTTTGCTCGCTCTCATCGCTAACGCGTTTATTCTATTATACACACGAAAAATGTGAATGGGAAAAACATTTGGATGGTCCCGTGTACACTTTAGTGCCATATTACGAGTCTATTTTTGTTGGAGAACTAAACAGCGCGTTTGCGGCCGCACACTGACCCACTACGTCATGGACGCCACATTTGCTTTCGAAAACGGACGTGCTTAGAAGTGGTGGTGTCTGGGAAATGGAAAGAAAAGGAAGGCGATACTGCAAAGTGTGCAATAACTGTATTTTGCCTGCGACTTCGCGTAACTGTTAGAGTCTCATAGCAAATAAGGTGGCATTTATATCAACAAGGCAAATGAGAATATTGTTAGTAAACTTTACTTTTTCTTGACGCAGTAGCAGCAATATGCTTCGGTTCTTTTGCTTTCACAGTGCTGTCTGGAAAAGCTGTCGCCAAGTATAGCTCAGCCTGACCGTTTGTGTGACAAGTAATAATGACCGAGCGCAATCTGGCAGAGCGAATGCACGGGCCCTCCCATCGACGCAACAGAACACATGAAGTAGCCTCCGGCAGAGCGTAGCTGCGAGATTACCCCTGCTGGCTTTGTCCGCGATCTCGCCTTACCCTTCGTCTTCCCCTGTGTGTAAGTGGGTTGGTGTGAGGAGGGGGGGGGGGGGGTCAACTAAAGGAACAGAGATAAGGTGGACGTGTGCACATAAAAAGGGTTGGGTTGGTGCATTCGTCGTTTCATGACCGTAATAGCTGACGTCGCCATAGGAAAAAAAAGAATTAGGGGATCTTTAAACTTCGCCTACAAGAAAAAAAGAACATTTCTAAATTCTCTCAGCACGCCTATTGGCTGTTTGCCCCCTCTAGTCCTCTCGTGACGTTTCCTTCCGTACTACCATAGCACGCGTACAAAACTGGACTAAAGGAACCGGGCACCTTATGTGGTCAAAGGGCTCTTTCACGAAGTACACAAGTTTGAAGAAAACCCTATTGAAGTCCAGCGGAGCACGTCTCAGCGCTAAGCGTTGATACCTAAATTGAATTCCTGCGCGCACATACTAATTTTTCCCAATCATCTAGACATGCCAGGCGAATTTCCGTTCCAGTGGCGCTGATGCAGGTTCCGGATTTTATTAGCGTGTTTTGTGGAAGCCACACTGCGCAGCTTCTCTGCAACTTCTCACGACATGAGGAACAGAGACACACGAGCATCATCAGGCATGTATGTGGAGTGAATCTTGCCTTGGAACATCGCGTGAGTTGTGTCGTGAGTCAAGTTCTGAGTACAATGGTAGCCTTACGCTTTTAGTATCTCGGTCCTTGGGTGTCGGAAGGTTTCCTCCGGTGGTCGGCCTTTCGCGGCACGTAGAGATAACCGTTCGGAGGAGGGATAAACGCTGAGTCACCATGGCGGCTGATTCACGCGGCTGCGCTTGGCACACGTCGAGCTCTACCGACATGATGACAGTCACCAAATGGACGAGAAACGAGCGAACACCAGTCACGGGCGCGCTTTTCGACTGCTTCCGCCTCCTCGCTCCGTGTACCGACGCCCAATCGGTCCGGAATTCGTATACCACTCGTCTGAAACCTTCTGTTTTCACGCCGCCCGCATGTTTTTCTTCGGCTGCCGTGTTCCCGGTGACGTGTAGGTAAAGATAGATGAATCGTCCCCTCGGTGACGCTGCGCCCGCGTTTATTTTTGAGCCCTCCAGCCTTCCCGCGCGGAGAGCACTTTCTTGAAGGCGTGTCCCTCACCATCCCGCTTTCAAACACGAGGCAGTACATGGCTTCCTGCTCGCCTTCGCTAGCCTTCCTACTGGTGATATAACCTCACAGCCACTTATTTTCGTAAAGCACGTGTACAATGTCAGCACTAAGCGATGAGTCTATCAGGATTTAGCGCTTGTCGGGTACACGCTGTTATCACCGCTTCCGCAGTCGGACAAAATGAAGGGACAATCAGTTTAACGCGCATGATAGACATGCGGGACATTTCAGAGTGAATGGGCGACTGGCAGGCTGCATGGCAATGCAGTGCAGGAGACAATTCACGACTGTCAGTTGGAGTATGTGGACCAATCGAAAACATCTACCGTAATGACGTCATGGTACTCTTCTTTCGTCACAAGTGCGCAAGAACAGTGAAGACGAGAATTTCGAGCAAAGATTAAGGTTCTAGGTTTCTGTTTGTATTTTCAGAGGCTAATGAGGAGCTCTTTAAAGGAGTGCCCCTTTCCACCAACAAGCTGCGTCAGGTGGCTTCGCTTTATCTCATTCGTGTATCAGCTGAATGCGTGGATCGAAGACACTGCTGATAAGACAGGTAGCACAACTCATATATACTTGAAAATAAATTCTTCCTGTCTCCTTCGGTTCTCTGTGTTGTGGCATTTTTTTGCGCTTTCTAAGGGTGAAACAACTTAGACTCTCGGTTTGTGGTGTGTCATATTGTCAAAGTGCATCAAAAACGAATGTGTGCCACAAAAATTGTGTAAATCATGCTACTTGCCGCTGTACATACCCTGCGTATTATAAGTTAAAGGTTTGTTCTTGCTGCTTAAAACATTGTTTGGCAGAGCGGCGGTGTCAGAATTCCTGACGAATTTTTTCGAGGCGTTCACTTTTCTCGCCCAGAACAAGAGACACAAACTTACATCTGGTAAAGTCATCTATTCGGAACACCACTTTTTGAAACTAATCTGCTAAGTGGTGGTGCTTTAGTGGACTGAGGTGTGAGTAGAGCAGCAAAAATCTTGCTATGGGAAACACCGGCGCACACTGCATGCTTCGCCACGCCCCAGATTTTACGTTAGTGAAGCTGAAACAGACCACAATATACATGCCCCTTCGCCACGTTTCTTTTTTTTTTTTGGATATGAATGTGCGTCAACTCGCGCAAATTCCCACTGATAGTTTCGGTCTAGTTGGTATTGAATATTCAGTGACATTTTGCCTCTTGTGAAGACAACACACCCAAGAAAGACACGACCATGACGGCATGAGTAGCTCGAGACAAGAGAGAATATCAGATAGCGCGCCAGTAATTACATGCCTTTTACGTTACTAATTTGGGTGTTGAATGTGTCATTGACATGTCGATCCAGCTTCTGTCTTCATATATATTAGTTCGTTCGAGAGTTGGATAGTCGGGCAGTGTTGTTGGCTAATCTGTGGATTTGTGCGTCGGGTGTATATGCAGTCAATGCTCATTTTAAGAGTCGCATCTGCCACAAAAATAACTTCGTTATATTCGGAGTTTCGCCATAAACATAGTTTTATAACACTATCTATGGCTAGAGTATTCGTCATATACTTCGTTATGACTAATAATTCATTATACCGGGTTCGCTATATCGAGTGCGTACGCTCTGTATCTTGCCTGAAATAAATCAACTGGAAGTAAGCCGCCCAGGTCGTCATGTTCGTGTCCTCCTTGTGTGCGTTGTTTTTACTAGCTGTCAGATGTCTTACAGCACAGCTCATGTGATGTAACGAAATTCGGGGCACTCTTGTTACTTGTGGAGTGGAGATCTATTATCATATATCGTTCACTATTCTGCAAGCCCGTGTCTGCACGCAGAATCGCCACATACTACCGAGCTAACAAGCAAACAGTAATCCTAAAATAACACCCAAAAAAGCTGCGTCACTTTCGCGAAGCCCAAATAAAGTTGAAATGTAATGGACTTTCCTATTCTTGAAAATATTTTCTTGTAGTATAATAAAAATGTCATAGAGTAAGACAGAGAGGTGAAAAATCACGAATTACTTCGTTCAGCTTAAATATGCACAATTATCGACTATTACTTTTTTTTACTTCTTTTTAGCATCATCTCCTAGGCAGTCTCTATTCGGTTGAATGCGCGTTTGCTAGTGCATAATTGACGTTACAAGTTGATTCCCCAACGTATGCTTGATTTCGACACAAAACAATTCAAAGTTTTCGACAAACGCGCTACTAAACAACAAACATGCCGCTGGATAACGTGTTGATCAATTAAATAACTATTTCTGCTAGAAAATGCAAATAAAAAGGGGGGGGGGGTTGACAAACGACTTGGAACTTAACGAGTGATAGGACGAAAAAGCTGGAATTCGCTTACTATAAGCGGAAGTGACAACTATGTTCGCAGGCCATGTGCGCGTCACCACTCGACCTGCGCTGCTTTAACTTTCACGGCATTGTTCGCATTTAGCGTAATGACATTGTAGTTTTTAAAACAGCGTGTCTGTTTTGCAAATTGTTCATGGTCCGACGAACCGAAAAATTATCGTCATCATAAATGCGTGTGGGCCACACAAATTTGGTGAATCCCTCTACTCAATACTGGACGACTAAAAATAAGCAAGGCGACAGTTAATCCAAAGAATGGCTGTGAAGTGACGATGGCGAGCCGAATACCCCGAGTACTTCTGGGCGGCGGAAAACGGAACGGAGGCTATATACGAGGAAACCCCGAAGCCACGAAAGCCCTTTGCGAATGACAACGTAACAGTGGATCTATGAGAGGCATGAAACCTTGGTTTCAGCGCGAGTTTCTGTCGTCTATAGAGTTTAAACAACCGTGTCGTGTCTGTTCATCTCTGTGGTTTAACTCGAAGCTCTATTCGCTGAGAATCGACGCAGAAAAAACCGAGCTGCGCCTAGCTGAAACCTAGCAACGGCCTAGAGCAACGTAGAAATAATCTTAAACAAAGGGAAGCTTGGAGCTTGCGACGAGAAATCTCTAAGCAGGGGATTCTCAAGGCTGCTAAACAGCAATGAGTTTCAGCCTTGAAAAAACACAAACCTAGAAGCATCAGTCTTCAGAATCGTTCAGTTTCGCTGTTTTCAAGCCTTGCGCACTCTGCCTTCTGAAATCTTTTAGTTCCCTTGCCTATGCAGAGTAGCATGCCGGCAAAAATCTCTGTTTTTCAAATAAACAGTCTCTCTGTCGCTCTTTAAACCAGTGCGCGACGTCAAGATGACTTAATTATGTCTTTCTGCTCGAGCGCATGTCGATGCTTTGGTTATTTACAAAGCGTACTATTTCTTTGTTTTCACTCCCCTGTAGTTTGGCCCAGAGACCGGCTTTACTATTTCCGTTCTTCAAGTTGCCAGGCAAAAAAAGGGGAGGGGGAAGAGGGAGGAGGCTTCTTTTCTTTTCTTTCACTTTTTCATGTACCCTCTCCTTCACAAGTGCCATAAAGCTTGAGTTCCATCTGCTTGAGTCGCATATGCTTAGATTTAGGTACAAGTTAGTTTCCCAGGAGGTCGAAATTTTCGGAGCCTTCTGCTGCGGTACTCCCCGTGATAAAATCGTAGCTTTGGGACGTTAACACTACTTCTATAAAGGGAGCCGAAACGTCTTTTTCGCAGTCTTTGTCATAGTCAGTGCCTTTTCCTTAATTTTATCCTACTAAGCAGTCTCCAACATAATGTCTTATAACAGGATTTATTGTTGTTATTAACAATTTCTTTCTCCTTCTTTCTCATTCTTTGTTGTTATCTGTCAGTCTCTTTTTGTGAAGGTTGTATTTGTCAGTCAAGACTGCAAAGGCTAAACAATTGTTTAATAACGTTTGCTGTCTGGCTAGTTGGTGAATAGCTGAACTTGAATCGATGATGCAAATATTAGACAGGAGCGAAGTAGACACGTACAACGTGGAAAAGCGCACATTCGACACTAAATTTAAATCTTCCAGAAGCTTCGCTTAAAAATTCTCAAGCATGCGCACCACACCACAACAAGCAAAGTAAGAATCTCTGAACACAACGCTAGACCAAAACCTATCATCGAAAACGCAACAGTCATTTTGATAGAGATTAACAGAAGGGACGCTGACACAAATGTCGCCAGCTTTCTGTCCGTCAGCCGATTCTCTTGCCACTTTGTCTTTGTTGCGAGTGTGCGTTTTCCGCGTCTTGCATGTCTTCTTCGTTCCTACGTAACGTTTGCGGCATCAATTGAAGTTCAGCTAAACAATAGCCTGTACGATACAGCTGCTCCCTCCACTTGCAAGCTCACTCTGTAGTCCTTGACTTCAGGACTATATGACGCACTATGTACCGAAGTTAATTCCGTGCCGTGGGGATCAGAAAGCGACATACGGCGTGCTGTACATCTCGATTTTTCATCAGTCCCACTGAAAAACTAAACCGCATCTCTCTCTCTCTCTCTCTCTCTCTCTCTCTCTCTCTCTCTCTCTCTCTCTCTCTCTCTCTCTCGCACACACGCACACACGCGCACACACACACACACACACTTTTGAGCGCAGCGAACTGTGTGCTTGAGGTTCTGGCTGTCAGCCTTATATGTATCGGCTATATGCCATAAATCATAACCTTAGCAAAGTAGGACATCACCCACTACGCCATTATTAGTCTTTCTGCGGATAAGCGAGGCACCTGCTACACATCTCATTTCGGGCACTTTGTTGATGCTGTGTGTGGCTGAAGACGAACAATCATGGCTGAGCACATTGCAGTGGGTGGGAAGCATTCAACCACACATTCGTTGCAAGATTAGCATTGTGTGAAAGCTGTTATTTTACTCTTCTGCAACGCGACATTGCATGGGTCAACCCGATTCCTTGCCCGACATGACGCCTGTATAGGGTATTTTTGCAAATGAGTTTCAAGCTCCGGCGTGGCTCTGTGGGAGGATGTCTGGCTGCTAAGTAGAGGCCCCGGATACAAATCGCTGTCAATCCTGGGTATTGTTTTTGTCATTTTATTTTCTTTGTTGAGCGCCGGTGATGCCGCTCAACGCAGGAACGGGCGCCCAAAAGCTGTGATTCCCCCCGTAAAGAAAAAGGGGGGTGGGGGTTTGCGTCGTACTACGTGAGGATAAGCGCGCAAACAGCGCGAAATTCGAGACAACACAGCTCGATGGCCGTGACGTTCGAAGAATTTCGTTCTTTTGTGTCCACTTCAAACGTGGTCGGCTATATACAGCTTCAACGCTGACGCTCTTTCAGCGACGTAATACCATCGCTCGATTACTTTTGTTGGAGCGCTGCTCGAATTGTCTGGCAGAAGCACTTGTAATGCGACGCCGTTGTTGTACTAATCCGGAGTTTTTCCAACACCGATTAGTCGGGCCCAAAACTTTTCGTGTACAGCAGTTATTAGGGCCGCTTACTGCTGCTGTCGTTGTCTGGCCTATAATACAGCTCTTCTCGTGAACAAAAGAAAAGAACGGGGAATTTTTTTTCAGGAAGTGATTTCCGTCCTTTACAGGAATAATAGACTGTGAATAGGCAGCTATATCAATGTCCTTAATATAGCATCAGTCAAGCTTTAACCCTTTCGTGGCCGATAGAAAGGAAACGAATAGATAGATAGATAGATAGATTGATTGATTGATTGATTGATTGATTGATTGACACACAGACAGACACACAGACAGCAGATAGATAGATAGATAGATAGATAGATAGATAGATAGATAGATAGATAGATAGATAGATAGATAGATAGATAGATAGATAGATAGATAGATAGATAGATAGATAGATAGATAGATAGATAGATAGATAGATAGATAGATAGATAGATAGATAGATAGATAGATAGATAGATAGATAGATAGATAGATAGATAGATAGATAGATAGATAGATAGATAGATAGATAGATAGATAGATAGATAGATAGATAGATAGATAGATAGATAGATAGATAGATAGATAGATAGATAGATAGATAGATAGATAGATAGATAGATAGATAGATAGATAGATAGATAGATAGATAGATGGTGGGCTTGGCAGCTGTGACACAATGCAGTTCGCTTACCCGTTCCTCCCAACAATGCAGGTGTTCCTTGTAACTGTCGCTCGCCTGCTGATGCCCGGCCTGGCAATCACTTCGTTGGATCCATCATCAAACTGCACCTTCCTGCCTGGCAATGGCGAAGCAGGCACTGTCCCGCCCCCCTCCGCTACCGCTCCGACGCTGTTGCCAGCGCCGTGGCTTGACTACTCCTCCCCCACTTCACCTTGGACAGCCCCATCGAAGTCAACATCACCACTCCGAGCACCTATATATCGCGAACGGTCACCGGCGTCAGCTTGTGGGCTTGGCAGCTGTGACACAATGCAGTTCGCTTACCCGTTCCTCCCAACAATGCAGGTGTTCCTTGTAACTGTCGCTCGCCTGCTGATGCCCGGCCTGGCAATCACTTCGTTGGATCCATCATCAAACTGCACCTTCCTGCCTGGCAATGGCGAAGCAGGCACTGTCCCGCCCCCCTCCGCTACCGCTCCGACGCTGTTGCCAGCGCCGTGGCTTGACTACTCCTCCCCCACTTCACCTTGGACAGCCCCATCGAAGTCAACATCACCACTCCGAGCACCTATATATCGCGAACGGTCACCGGCGTCAGCTTGTGGGCTTGGCAGCTGTGACACAATGCAGTTCGCTTACCCGTTCCTCCCAACAATGCAGGTGTTCCTTGTAACTGTCGCTCGCCTGCTGATGCCCGGCCTGGCAATCACTTCGTTGGATCCATCATCAAACTGCACCTTCCTGCCTGGCAATGGCGAAGCAGGCACTGTCCCGCCCCCCTCCGCTACCGTTCCGACGCTGTTGCCAGCGCCGTGGCTTGACTACTCCTCCCCCACTTCACCTTGGACAGCCCCATCGAAGTCAACATCACCACTCCGAGCACCCATATATCGCGAACGGTCACCGGCGTCAGCTTGTGGGCTTGGCAGCTGTGACACAATGCAGTTCGCTTACCCGTTCCTCCCAACAATGCAGGTTAGTAAGCACAGCAGTCTTTACGCAAAAAAATCAAGTGATTACTTTCTAGTCCAGCTGCCGGGCCCACAGTGTCTTGTCGCTATCATTGCCGAGTGTTTATATGCCGTTTACTCCGTACTCTTGTTGTTATGTGGTGACGTTGAAACTAACCCTGGTCCGGAAATGAACGAAATTCTCGCAGAACTCGGAAAGATTAGCGCTGGACAAAACAAACTAATATCCGATTTTGAAGAAGTAAAGCAGCAACTCCTCACAACCGACAAAACATTGTCGGATCTAGGAAAGCGCATGACCGAACTAGAACGCCATTACCAAAATATTTTGCCCATACGAGCTGACATTGCCGCAATTCAAGCCGAAACTACCGCAACCACGCACTTAGTTTCCGAACTTGAAAAACGGCTGGATGACGCAGAAAACCGGTCACGCCGCAACAACTTAATCTTCTATAACCTTCCAGATACTAACGCCAAAGAAACAAATATTGAAACAGAAGAACTTATCATTAACCACTGTCTCAAACACTTGAAAATAAAAATTGACCCGACAGAAATTGACCGAGTGCATCGCCTCGGCCGCCACACCAATGATCGTTGCCGCCCGATAATTGTCAGGTTCGCATTCTACAAAACCAAAGAAAACACCCTCTCAAATGCCAAAAAATTGAAAGGAACAAATTTCAGCATTGGCGAAGATTATTCCCTCTCAGTTCGTACTGCCCGCCGTCATCTCGTTGCCTTCGCTAAGCAGAAATCGGGTAAATTTCAGATCCGTTTCAAAACTTTGTATATGGGTTCCAAACAGTACATTTTTGACCACGGATCACAATCGGTTATAGAAGTCGCATAGCGATCACCGCGCCCGCAGAATAAACCACACCACCGCCAAATCCAAACACGTCGTGAACTTTCTTTTTCTGTTATCTTTACTAATGTTCGTAGTCTCATGCCGAAGTGCCAACTCGTGTCAAACGTTGTGGCGTCTTCCAACAGTAATATTTTGGTACTAACAGAAACGTGGCTAACCGATGAAGTTACTGACGCCGAAGTGCTTTCGGATTTACCCGATTATCAGTTATTCCGCACCGACCGCAAACGTGGCCGGGGCGGGGGTGTGCTAATCGCTGTTGGCCCAGAACTACCCTGTTCTGCTGTTAACATAAAATCTGCCTTTGAAATTCTGTGGCTAATTTGCCACGCTTCCCCTCAAACATTCCTACTCGGGGTGTGCTACAGGCCACCGAGCACCAATACAGGTTTTTCACGTGATTTAAACAATATAATGAGCACACTCACGACCACCTACCCTAACGCTCACATTTTACTTTTTGGGGACTTTAATTTCCCGAAAATTGATTGGCATAACCCTGCACCCTCGTCGGCATACGATGTCGAAACGAAAGATTTCATAGACGTTTGTTTGAATTTTAACTTATCTCAACTTGTGTCAGAGCCCACGCGCATATCAGGCGGCTGTGCTAACATCCTAGATTTAATACTAACCGACCGCCCAGATTCTTTATCGTCCATTTCATACCTACCCGAAATTAGTGACCACAAAGTAATACATGCAGTTTTTTCCTTCTCTCTTAAGCGGCGCGACAAACTCAAGAAAACAATTACCTTATACGATAAAGGTAATTATGAGGCCATTAACAAAGAACTCAAACACTTCTTTCCAGACTTCGAACATAGCTTTCACTCCCGATCTGTGAGCAATAATTGGGATATTTTTAAAAATAAGATGAATAAATTAATTAGCAAATTTATCCCCACAACATCATTCCGTAGCACGCCGCAGAAACCCTGGTTTACAAACAAACTAAAGAGACTAGCGAATAGAAAAAAGCGCCTTTTTCGCGCAGCAAAAGCAAACGAGACGCCTGTAGCTTGGGCGAAATACAACGCAGCCGAAAAAGAATATATTACCGCTATTAGTAACGCAAAATATACGTTTTTGAACCATGATTTACCAGGCATGCTAACAGATAACACACGTAAATTCTGGCAGATAGTAAACCCTCGGCCTACCAGCACCATCCACCTTACTAATGATTCTGGTCACATACTCTCAGATGATCAATGTGCTGATGCTTTTAACAGCGCATTTTCATCTGTGTTTACTAACGAATCTAGCGTACCTTCCTCTCCTGCCCCGGTGCTGTTGACATCCTCTATGGGCTCAATTGTTTTTTGCGCAGGTGGTATTTCAAGTATTATTCAAAATATGAAACTGTCCTCATCAGGTGGCGTCGACGATATTAACTCAAAAGTGTTAAAAAACATCCATAACACCATCGCCCCATTTCTGTGCTTGATGTATGCGCAGTCGCTCTCCACAGGCCTTCTTCCAGATGACTGGAACATGGGCAAGGTCGTTCCCATCTACAAATCAGGTGATAAGAACTGTCCATTGAACTACCGTCCCATTTCTTTAACAAGCGTCCCATGCAAAATCATGGAACATGTCCTCTACTCTCAGATTGTAAACTTTTTAGATTCCAACAACTTTTTTCACCCCAGCCAGCATGGTTTTAGGAAAGGATTCTCCTGCGAAACACAACTAGCAATATTTCTTCACGATCTGCATGCTAACCTTGACAACAACTTACAAACTGACGCAATCTTTCTAGATTACGCAAAGGCATTCGACACAGTACCCCACCAAAGACTAATGCTAAAGCTATCCCAGTTAAACTTAGACCCAAGTGTACTAAATTGGATCAAAGCATTTCTAACTAACCGTTCTCAGTTTGTGCATGTCAATAGTAAATCTTCTGCTTACCTCAAAGTAACATCAGGCGTACCTCAAGGTTCAGTTCTTGGCCCCCTCCTGTTTCTGATATACATAAACGACTTACCCCTCAGCATATCCTGCAAAATCCGCATGTTTGCAGATGACTGTGTAATCTATCGGACAGTAACTAACACTCACGACCAAAATCTTCTCCAGAACGATCTTAACCACATTCAAGATTGGTGCGATAATTGGCTTTTGTTTCTTAACCCTAACAAATGCAAACTTGTTACGTTTACCCGCCGTAAGAATCCTTTCATTTTTTCATATCATATCGCCAACGTCCCTGTACAATCACAACCATCCTACAAGTATCTAGGTGTCACATTGTATTGCGATCTCACTTGGAATGCGCATATTACTAACGTCATTTCATCGGCAAATAAAACTCTGGGCTTCTTGAAGCGTCACCTACGTCATGCACCAAAACATGTGAAGTTGCTAGCATATCAGTCCCTCGTCAGATCGAAACTCGAATATGCCTCCCCCATATGGAACCCGCCCCAAACATACCTCATTAACGACCTCGAATCTGTTCAAAATCGCGCCGCTAGATTCATTCACTCCCAGTACTCAAACGACATCAGTATTTCATCCTTGAAAGCACAATCCGGTTTATCACCCCTCTCTGTTCGCCGCCGTATCGCCACCCTTTCTCTCTTTCATAAATTTTTTCATTCTTCTCTCAATGCAGCTCCTTACATCCTCCCCCCGACATACATCTCACACCGCACAAGCCATCCACTTCAAGTGTCCCGTTATCGTAACAGAACTGCCGCTTTTTCCGCTTCTTTTTTTCCCCGCGCCGTCAAGGATTGGAACGACCTTCCCTGCTCCATTGCTTCAACCACCTGCCCATCATCCTTCGCGACAAATCTTACAAATCACCTATGCTGCGAAAACTAACGTGTTCAAATGTTCTCTTTTCCTGTGTATCCACCCCTTATGTAATACCCCCGAGTGGGGTCCTTAAGGAAATAAAAATGAATGAAATGAATAGATAGATAGATAGATAGATAGATAGATAGATAGATAGATAGATAGATAGATAGATAGATAGATAGATAGATAGATAGATAGATAGATAGATAGATAGATAGATAGATAGATAGATAGATAGATAGATAGATAGATAGATAGATAGATAGATAGATAGATAGATAGATAGATAGATAGATAGATAGATAGATAGATAGATAGATAGATAGATAGATAGATAGATAGATAGATAGATAGATAGATAGATAGATAGATAGATAGATAGATAGAAGAAATATTACTTAAGTTCGCTGATAATTTTCTCATTTGCCTTGCTGAAATAAATGATGCTTTATTTATTTTGAGACTCACACAGTAGCATGAAGTCGTACGTAAATTGAACTCATTGTTCACTTTGCAAGAATGTCTTTTTTTTCTTTTGCATCTCATACGCATTCAGCATTTTCAGCACGGTCGTTTTCTAAGGTAAACATGGTGGCCATGACGTACGCTGGCTGAATGTGCGGTCGCATACGCGCTGCTAGTTTTCCGCCAAAAAAAAAAAAAAAATGGTAGGGCACTCTAAAATATACACTGCACCATCTAAATGTTTCTCCTATTCACATTTCCCGTGCATATGATTTAATAAACGCGTTGACGATGCGCGTGAGCAAAACCGAAATCGATCGCAAGCGGCCGTTGCGAAGCGACACGAATGCGCAGAAGCTCCGCGTCCGTCGCCCTCACTCCATTGTGAAGATGAGTTATCGCCAAATATAGGAAACGACACGGACGAAGAAAGGAAAGCTAGCACTTGCCATGGGGCTCGACAGCTGACTCAAAGGTCGCGGGAACGAATCCACGCCGCGGCGGCCACATTTCGATGACACGAAATGCTAGGGGCCTTCGTAGTTGGGTTCAGATGCAGGTTAAAGAAGCGCAGGTGGTCGACATTTCCGGAGCCTTCCTCTACACGTCGTCCCTTATAATCACACATACTGTAGTTTTTGAAGTGGGAAACACTAAATTATTATTATTATTATTATTATTATTATTATTATTATTATTATTATTATTATTATTATTATTATTATTATTATTATTATTATTATTATTATTATTATTATTATTATTATTATTATTATTATAGCAACCTTGCATTCGAGCCTACTCTGTCCAGTAACCGGGCAGGCGAGATCGTGCTTGCAAATTGAATGCGCCTGAGGAGCCCGATAGTGATCAGTAAACTAGCAACAAGAAACAATTTTCGCTGCCGCGTATATTGCTACAGAGTCCAGACCAGCACTGGGAAGAGCACTGGAGCCCCGCCAAGGAGCGGTGACATCGTCGACCTTACCACATGCTCCCTTTTACCCTCCTCTCTACTTCGTTGACATAGCTAGCTGCCGCGCGTCGTTAGGACTTCGCGGTCGTGCTTTTACATTTATTGACTTGGGACCTCGTAGCGTTGACTCGGCTGTGAAGAAAGGCAGACTCATTAGAACAACACGCAGACAGTCCGTCTTTCTTTCAGGCCCGCCTTGCAGCGGAAGCGTTGCCGCAATATGCAATTCTTGGCAAGAGCGTTGTGTTTGAGAGAACTGAACCTATCGCGGTCGTTCCGGCGAGGACGTGGCATCGTCGAAGGCAACCTCTTCCAGACGCCTGTTACTCACTACACGTCCTTAAGGCCTGACCACACGTACGCGCTGCAGCGCGTCAGTACGTGGCTTGTAGACTCGCAGCCGCGCCCTCTCCCAGAAAAGAGAGATGTGGCACTCAGGACTGTGTAGCCCTCTCCCTCCCGCCACAGGGCGCCACAGAGAGCGCGGGGCCGAGTCCACGCGCTGAAGCGCTACAACGCGTACGCGCGGTTAGACTTTTACAGCTCAGCTGTGAAGCATTGTGAAGCATTGTGTCTGTGCGGTCGACAGTTTTCGAACAACCGGAATCGGTGTTTTGAGTGTGTCAAGTGGGCACGAAATGTGCTCGCCTATTGTTTCCATATCCGGTTTCTCGTAGCGAGCTCCACATCTACATCGTTGGGTCGCAGATGTCACTACGCTGTCTCTACGCACATATCCGCGACTCATACGTGGGAGTCGTTGGGAAACTCAACGTCATCGTAGCCTCGAACATCATCGATTGGAGAGAATTTTAAGAGCCGAGCTCTTCAGGGGCTGTCGCCAGCTGTCGTATGCGGTCATCTCTTGACGTGACGCAGATAAAAATTACGTATAGAATAGTCATCTGTAGCACATTGAGAACGCGCCAAGGACAAGTCTCGCTACTCTTGTGCTTGGATCGCCTCGATGATAACATTAAGTGCAGATCATTTGGGTGCCCGGGCTGTCGTATGATATCGTCGTCGCTCGGCGTAACGCAGGCAAAACCACGGATAAATAAAAAGAGAAAACAAGCAAGAAGAAAAATAGAGACAAATAAATGAAAAAAAGAGAAAAGCTAGAAGTAAAGAGATAAAAGATACCGCAAAAATGGAAGCACAAGAAAAAAAGAAATTGGCGAAAAAAGGAAGAGAAGACCGAAGAGAACCAGTCAGGGTGGCTTTTAATGGCTAAGGCACTCGGCTGCTGACCCGCAGGTCGCGGCATCGAATCCCCGCCGCGGTGGCCACATTTTCGATGGAGGAGAAAATGCTTGAGGTCCGAGTGCTTAAATTTAGGTTCACGTTAAAGAACCCCAGGTGGTTGACATTTCCGGAGCCCACCACTACGATGTCTCTCATAGTCGTATATCTTGGTTTTGGAACGTTAAATCCCAACAAATAAGAAAAAAGAAAACTGGGGAGAGACCTAGAACGCTGTCCAGCTTTGCACTTTCTTCAGGCTTGCCACCACTAGGGTGAAGCCGCTCTAACTTTTTTATGGGCTTGTTTATTTTTTTTTTGTCAGGCACAATATGATTGATAACTAAGAGGCAATACTGACAGAACAATTATTGGTGAATTTATGTGTAGTGAGGGGGATATAAATGCGATCAACGTGAAGCGGCTGAAGTTTGCAGGTTAGGTCTCTGGTGGTGGTTAGTTATGTTTTCGTCCGCTTTTCGTCACATTTTTCATCACAAATGCTACAAACGACATCACCTGTACTTTTCTTGGCATTGTCTCTTCTCGTTCATACTCCGATCGGGAAGGTGTATGAGAGCCGCAGGGCGCGGGTTCGAATCCCGGCTGCGGCGGCTGCATTTTCGATGGAGGCGGAAATGTTGTAGGCCCGTGTGCTCAGATTTGGGTGCACGTCAAAGAACCCCAGGTGGTCAAAATTTCCGGAGCCCTCCACTACGGCGTCTCTCATAATCATATAGTGGTTTTGGGACGTTAAACCCCACATATCAATCAATCAATCAATCAAGGTGTATGAGAGCGAAGTCTCTACTACTACTGTTACGAAACCAGATAACAAGTTTGTGTACTTTTGGCCTTGAAGCTTAGTCAGCAACCTCCCCCTCGTCTTTCTCGCACGTGCGTCGTCATAGTAACGGACATGCGCAGTGTCGGTACGTTCTCTTTTGCCGCGGCACCTTTTCCAATGGTCGGCGTGAACCCCGTGCCGGTAAGGTCATTTTGTGAGGGACCTTACGTGTCGACGGACCTCCTTGAGAGCTCCGCTTTAGTCACTGTTGGCTATACAGCAAAAATATAAATACATATAATTACAGCGTGCTTGACGCGCGGGTGCCGTCTCGTGGGACACCACCGCGACATGCATTCCGCGGCGGTTGCTAATATCGAGTGATTAGCTTGGTTTAACCGAGCAAAAATACATTTAAACTGCGAGGCTGTTCAAGACATACAGTTTCATGCAATATTTACTAGAGGGAAGACAGTGCTGCTTGCAGTCATTTCGGTAGCGATGAAACGATAAAGCACGTTCTCTGTCACTGCACTCACTACAGCGTGCAAAGACAGCCGCTATCTGCTGTGTTAGCCCGCCCTAATGAGAGACCCTTGTCAGAACAGTCAGTGCTCGAAAGCCAACATGATTTGTCTTCGCACAGAAAATCAGTGAAGGCCTTGTTGAACTTTTGGCACGGTAGTGGCCTATTGAATAGGCTATAGCACCCCCACTCTCTTTTTTTTCGTTTTTTTATTGTAACTTTCAATCCATGTAACAAAAAACTTCGCAAACACTTGTTTGGTCCCATAGTCAAACTGGCTAGTAAAGGGACCGATTGTGTGACATACCTACGTACTTGCGCAAGTGGTTACACAGCGACAAAGGACATCAAACTGGATACAATGTTTAAAAATAAAAAGAAAAAAAACAAAAAACACATGATTGAATTATACAATGAAACATAGCGCAGAACATAGCTACTTATAGCACAGAATAATAATATCACTTGAATAATAATAATCATAATAATATTAATAACACTAAATGACTATACAGTCGTATTACTTAGAGAGTTCGCATGAAGTGCATGCTTCATGGCCAGTGAAAAATTTCTGGCCTCTTTCACATCAGTCGGTATCGCATTCCATATGAGAGCGCCGTGAAATTCTATGAGCTTTCGACTGTAGGGATTTCTGGCTACCGGTAAATTAGAACAGTGATTCGCTGCAGCTCTTGTACAGTGCGCGGGTAACGTAAAGGTGCCTAATGGGAATGGGTCATCACGTTTTATTATTCCACGCACTATATCAGCAACACTGGACACGTGAACAGAGTCCAGTGGAAGTACACGCATCATTTGAAACAGTTGTATTGCAGTATCCGTCCTGTTTGAGTGTGTGATAATCCGGACTGCCCTCTTTTGCAGGCGGCTAATACATTTCAAATGAGTTTTATATGTACTGCCCCAGGATGCTATACAGTAGCTCAAGTGACTGTGCACGAATGCAAAATATAGGATGCGTAGAATCGATGTGCCAAAACATTCACAGGCTTTTAGTAGCGTGTGACACCCATATGCTAGCTTGGAGCATGTCTTTTCTATATGCGATTTCCAGTTCATGTCTGAGTCAAACATGACCCCTAAGTACTTAAACGAGGCTACTGGCTGTAGCAGTGCCTCGTTTACTGTCGCGCGTCTATTTTGTTATTCGCTTTCTTTCTCACCTTTCTTACCGAATCCCCTTTTTTCTTAGTGCACGGTAGCAAGCCGGATGTACCAATTTATAGTTAACGTCCCTGCCTTTCCCTAATTTTATTCTCTCTTGTACTAGAGGGAACTGTGGTGATGGTATCGTTCTGCCATCATGGGAATGATGGGTAGTACACAGATTGGCCTAGTCTTCGTGCTTGCGACTTCGAACAAACTTGTGGTTTCGTTTGTGGTTGTGCTTTGACGATCATTTCGCAAAAAAAAAAAAAAAACGCGGCTGATCTTTTTTTTTTTTTAAACAGGCGTAACACGAAAGTGAAACGTGTCTTCGCACAGATAGTTGAGTGTTCTTTGCGCATAGGGAAATGTTGTAGGCCCGTGTGCTCAGATTTGGGTGCACGTTAAAGAACCCCTAGTAGTCAAAATTTCCGGAGCCCTCCACTACGGCGTCTCTCATAATCATATCGTGGTTTTGCGACGTTAAACCCTACAAATCAATCAATCAATCTTTGCGCCTAGTTTCGCCACAAGGGTGAAGGAATGAATGATACAGCAACGAATTGTAATGCCACGCGAAGAACACAAGCAGCTCGAAACTTGCAGCATAAACATCAAGTGGAAAGCACGTACGAACTGAGCATACACAGGACGAGTGCCAACAAACAAATGTCATAGCTCGACACTTCAAGCGCACTGCTCAAACAGAAAGAGCGACGCACGAAATTGACGCTCATGCAAACACGAGACGAGCGCGAACAACTGTCACACTTCTTGGTTCTCGGGCAGCGAGCTCCTTTCATAAATGCAGCCGCGGCAGCGAGCGAAGTCACATTCGTGCTCTCTTTAACTACTGTAACTTCAAAGTAAACATGCGGGGGGACACGAGAGGTACAAAGCGCTCGAAACCCGAGATAAGTGCACCTACCACTTACCACTATTGACCAGACATGTGGATGCGCATTGACCCAGACATGTGGATGCGGGCTGGCGCGGGGCGTCCAGACTACCTCTGGAGCGCGCGCATCCAACGCGTGACCGTCGTGCCTTCTCGCTACTGATAAGGAAAACGCACTGGAGTTGCTAAGCTCTGAGCACTGCCAGGAGTACATGGTGCACATAAATGGCTCGCCGTTTATCTGTTGAAGAAGGTTGCTCTGTGGCTCAGTGTTAGTTTTCAGCCTGTTCAAGAAAATTGAGTCCCGCATGACCTCTTCGTGCTTCTAGGTCTATATAGCGTATAAAGGTCACGTATGAATGTACGAAACGCTGAACCCAAGGCGCGATCTGTTAACGCCCATCTTGTTGAACAACTAACGATTCTGAGAGAAGTGCTGGAACACCGAGGGGGACGCGAGGAACTGCTTAATATATTAGACACATTGAAAGCGTTATACGTAAATACACCATTTTATGCATGCTGGCGCGTGATGTGTTGCGTATCTAGATATGTATAAAGTGTATTGACATTTAAATAAAGTTTTAAAAATTGGCCCGTATCTGCGTGGTTCACTGCAAATGTTGTCGAAGGACGATAGTCTTGCGTGTGGAGAGAGTGAACAAAGTGTTTATTTGATGTTCTGCGCGAGAAAATCGGTGAGTTGAATTCTTGAAGTGCTGCGTTAAACAGTCTCGATCCGTGCAGTGAAGGCGAACGAGTTATCGAGTGTTAGACGGGAGCGCCATCTGGCAGTTGTTTTTGAAAACGAAGGAAGGCGTGAGTGTTGCGGAAAATGACGCGTGGCTGCCTCGGATGCGATGAGTAGAACGCAAAGCGAAGGGCAGGTGCCACCACGGTGTCATCTTAGCAAAGCGTTGGAAATGCTTGCCTTTTTGAGCATCGCGTTGCACTGTCAGCGCAGCGTGATAAACGCTATGGTCCTTATAATAACTTGCGTGCTGCTTCTCTAGTATAAACCCACATATACAAAAATCAATGTGTTGTTATATGGTACCTCAGATATGCGCAATAATTGCTCTTTAATTGACAATCGCACAAGTATGGACGCTGAAACTTGAGAGGCGCTGTGGATGAGTTTGGCCGTTTAAAGTATCGTTTGGTGCTTTTAAGGTAATCGTTCCGGCGGACAAACAGACAAATGTGCAGACAAATGTACAGACATACAGACAAACCAAAATTTTGGCGTCGAAGATCCCCAAGAAAGACTATAGTCTTCAAAAAGTTCTCTCTGTGGCTCAGTGGTTAGCGTCGTTCGCTGAGGAGCGTGACGTCTTCGACGCGCCGCTGCAAAGCTATATGTTCTCGGTTTTTTTTTTCTTTGCAAACTGCTAGCATATATTTTACGATGTCATATCCGTGACGAAAATACGTCAGTGGAGCTGTGTTGAAATAGGTGAAATCAACGGCGTTAGTTTTCTAAGTAAAAGTTATCTTGACCAATACATTGTTTTATTTTACTGTCCCTTCAAGAAAGCAGACAACATGTCTTCGCTGTTCCGATACTCTGTGCAGCTGAGCACGGGCTCGCGGGCCAACTCGCATATTTGCGCACGCACTCAGCCGACGTCTGGCTCGGTGCTGACGCTGCCCGAATTAGACGACGCTCCCCTGGCGTGGGCCTCGGGAAGACCCCTCGTGCCAGGAGCACGGCTGACTGTGTACGTCGCGTGCACAGCTGCCTTCTGGACCACGGAAAGCTTCGCGAGCGTTAACTCAACGGGAAGAATAAGAGTGGCCTTGTGGGCGGTGATACATGGATAAACTTGTAGCACACAAAAAACACGGACAGAGAAAGTGATGACAGCACGATGCGAAATTCTGTTGGAACGAAGCGCATCGTCCCGTCGTCACTTGGTCAGTCCGTGTTTTTTTTTTTTTTTGTGCGCTGCAAGTTTGGCCATGTAATATAAGTTCACTTGACTCAAGTGTGGCTGTTGTTGCTTGGAATGTTACAACCAATTGTATATATATTTACAACCAATTGTAAACATATATATATATATATATATATATATATATATATATATGTGTGTGTGTGTGTGTGTGTGTGTGTGTGTGTGTGTGTGTTTCTTAGTTGTTGAGTAGTGAAGTGATGGCGAGTACGGCGCTGCAAAAACAAAATTGTAAAAATTGTGGTCCACACTTGCCACACTCCTCAGAAAAAGAGTGCTTCACACTCGCCGTCTGACTATATCGGCTGAGGTGACTG
This sequence comes from Rhipicephalus microplus, assembly GCF_013339725.1. Classification (NCBI taxonomy): domain Eukaryota; kingdom Metazoa; phylum Arthropoda; class Arachnida; order Ixodida; family Ixodidae; genus Rhipicephalus; species Rhipicephalus microplus. The sequence goes on along the minus strand of NC_051175.1, from coordinate 120,883,024 downwards.
ACGCTGCCACGTTTCAGTGCACATACATACACCACGCTACATATGTGCATATGCACCATATACACGGCATGGCCGTATGCGGATAGCACATCTGATCGAGCATCGGGCGAGTTGTTCGATTGTCGCAGGTTCGGCACCTGCCAGCGGCAAGTTGTCTTTCCGTCAACTTTCTTTCTTCACATTTGCATTCCACTGATTACTTCTAATAACATCTCCTCTACTTTCCCCGCAATTACTGTTCGTTTGCTCTAATGATATTGTGTTTAACAACGAAAAATGAGTTCTTAAAATTTTTACTTCGTTTCTTAACCCGTGTAAAAATGCTCTGATTTGGATCACCCTCTCTAATTGTTATTTATAGTTTATATGCGCAAAGATACAAAGTCCAAAAAGAACACAAAGTTTACTTGATGCTTAGGCACCCCATATGGGAGCCTTTTTCACAATCTATTTGGGAACATAGATTGCTCACGAGAATTCCATGATAAACTTCGTTTTCTTTTTGTTGGCGTATCCGTTTGCGTTTAGAATATGCATTTCACTGGCCAGAGGGTTTGCCGCACAACATTTAATTGCATAATAGTTATTCAATTCAGCGTGGCAAACTGGTTGTAAGAATATCAGCAAATACGTTGCAATTGACGGAGCTTGCTCGTGCAAGTCTTGAAACAGGGAAACTGGATAATTGTGAAAACTAATCTGGTTGCTTCTAAATTGTAATGACGATACTTGACGCAACACGGAATTCATTAAAGTACATACGCCACGGAGAGCACTCCAGTAGGTTTGTTTTTATGCCCTTTGGTTGGGTGGTGAGGGTTGTTTCTGGGTTGCTTCTAGTTCTTCGCTAGGCTTTAGCTATACGTGATGCTAGGTTGTTGGTCAGCACTGAGAATTTCGAGTCAAACAAAAGACACACGACGCGGGCACGTCTTCATTGGAACGGTAGGCCGTCCATCGCGTCGCGTTCTTCTCGCAGCCGCCGTTACCTTTCCCGTTCTCTAGTGTTGTCTCGTTCTGCGAACTCTGTGTCTTCGACTCGGCTCCGTTGCTTCACAGTCTTTTGTCTGGCTAACTGCTAACTTCTACATTTCTAGTTGAGTATTAAATGCGAAGCATTTCTTAGCGAACATCGGCGAATTTGAGCGTATCTAGCCGCTAACGTTTGGGTGCTCTCGTGGTCACCGCCTTTAAGACAACACAGGCAAGCGGAAAAACAAAGTTCGCATTAGGCGAACTAGATGACGAGTAAAAATTTTAAGTTGGCGTGAACCGAAATTAGCATGGGAGGGTAACATGGTTTCACCAATATAACGTGCTGCTCAAGACATCAATAATGTCACAATCTTGTCGCGTACGTCGACTAACACTTCCCGCCTGACAGTGGCACATACCCACGGGCGGGTATGTGCCGCTGGTGTGCGGGTATGTGCCGCAGGTTATTGACACTTAGTATCTACCCAGGAACGACGAGAACACACGTAGGAAATTCTAACGTGTAAGCGTTAAGCAGTACCCGACATCGGTAGCGTCGGCCCAACGGAGGCATATAGAAGAAAAACCTGGCATAGGCAGTGTTTAACCCCCGACGAATGCAAATAATAAATTTCAGGGCCCCAACAGGCATCGAACCCAAGCATTCTGCGTGCCAGTCAAGCATTCTACCACAGAGCTATACGCCAGGTCTCGGAACTACTTTTGAAGTAGATGTTAATCTTCGTGTAACGTCAATAGTGGCTGCAGTGCTGCCTACGCCATTTTATAAACAATACATATGTACTCCTCTGATACAGCCGTCATGTCAGGTTAACGTCAATTGAGGTTAGGTGCCATGCGCTGAAGTTTATTTATGTAGGAGTGTTCCACATTTATGTAGGATCTTCGGGAGCATCAGCGCTTCATGTCACCTTCTGGTGCTGCTAATACGCATGTTCTAGTTGACATCGTTGCGCAAGCGCAAACAACTAGCTAGATAAGCATCTGCCACTCATCAACGTATGCGTGATAAATTTGTACATACACTTATCGTCATTTCATGACGTGTCGCTCAGTAAAAAAAATTACAACACTCTCCGCATGCTTCGCATAACGTCGATACCCAGGTACGCGGGATCCGCTCTCTCTCTCTCTCTCTCTCTCTCTCTCTCTCTCTCTCTCTCTCTCTTGTAGTGGGATTCAGCCTGCTTCTGTGGTGCATACCTGGTTACTGTGATGATAGCTTTTCGATAAGGGGTAAACAACAAATGATTCACTAAAGAGCTTCGCTATAAGAGTTAAGTTTCACTAGCTAGTTCAGATGTTTCCTGTTTCGAATGAAAAATGGGCAGGGAATGAATATATAATTGTTTGATTTTACCGTCCCAGAACGACGTTATGAGTATGAAAGACGTCGTAATGGAAGGCTCCGGAAATTTCGAACACCTGGGGTCCTTTAACATGCACCTAAATTTAAGCACCATAGTACACTGCGATGGTTTGGACAGGAAATACAACAGTAGAAAGGTTACGAGCAGAGTCCCTCTTTGATAAAGACGTGTTTCTAAGTCGAAGAACTTACGCAAGTGATAGAGCATATGCAAAAGCTCAGCAGCCTCCGAGCTATCATATTCCTGGGGGAATGGAGTTATCAAGCGAACAAGTGTGACAGCAAAGACTTGTTATACCTCGGCGACAGCGCGTACAAAAGTGGTCGGTGGGAAACAAAAAGTGATCGAGGCGCGTAAAAAGAACCGAGGGCGAAAAAAAAAAAGAAGAAAGAGAAAACGAAAGCGGGCTGGTACTGTCGAAACCTGGCTTGGAGTGGTGCCACATGAATTATGCGTCCACGTCACGTCTTGTCTTCGCGACGAAACGGCGGCGGTGGTGTATTTTGTCGTGGAAACATTCTACGCTATTCATATGCGATCAATATGAATATATGGCCACCTCGGTAGTATCTTGTATATATTTTCCCCGGTCAGTTCTTTCATTTTTTTTTCTTTCCCCTCTCTTGACTTTTGGCATTGCGTCGGACCAGTATGTGTCGAGTCTTTTTCTGGCCCAAGCCACGCGGAATTCCTGGTGCAGACATGTGCACTTCTTCTGGACAATAGACCTTTTTTTCAGTAACTTGTCCAAGCGCCAACTCTGAAGAATTGTCTGTAATTGTGTCAGATCCATACAACGTTATTTCAACACACTTCAAAGTTTTATTGCAACAAAATTAGTGTCATTATATGTTTATTTTTTCTGTGTTATAAAGACTAATTTGAACAAAGTTGTAAATAAATATCTATTTACCCTTGAATAAAGGAAAGAAGCGTAAACTTAATGGCACGTTTTCTTCGTTAGACACGTTATTCATGAGAATTAGCAGGTGATCATGCCAAGGAAAGTAAGAGGGGTGATATAGTAGTAATGGTAATATACACGGGAAAAAGGTTATGGGGACGAAAAGATTACTTGTAGCTAGCAAGGACCGAGCCTGCGACTTTCGAATGGTAATGGTGAGTGTGAAACACTCTTGAATGTTCCAGCAGTGTTCCACACTCACCGTCGTGGCTGCTAGCGGCGCTGACTAACGCTAACAGACTTAAAATGCGCATTTAAACCACCTAAAGTGCACGTGGAAATATACGCCACCGTAGTTCGATAGATAGAAGCGGCGGTGTTACATTGCGAGTGTTATTCTCTTCAGTAAAAAAGTCAGTAGTGAGTTAAGCACAGTCCGGTCAAATTCTTAGTTCTTCTGTCTTCTGTTTTTGTGCGAATAGAAAGCTTTTGCTTTAAAAATGAGTATAGAATAATTACGGCACTGGAAAGGTTCTGGTTGCGGCTCACTTCGGCAAAATAATCGAAAAGGCGGTTAGCCCTAAGTTTCCGATTTAGTGGCCGACGTCGTGCTGGCTCGTCCGCGGCCGGGCAAGGACCGGGCTATAGCGCGCGCAGGTGCAGTCTATCCCAGTCGTGGCCCGTCGCGTCGGATTTTCATCGCACTGGTTTGAATAATTTCGAGAAGTTATCAAAATAAAAACCACCTTTAAAATAATGGCGAAAGAAAAGAGCATGGTTAAACGTGTGCTTGTCGGTCGGCATGTCGGGGAATCCTTGTGAGTTGCAGTTGAGTTGCAGTCGTCTAGTTCGAAGCACGGAAAAAGCGCAATAAGGGTGTCTTTTCATATCACGTATGTGTTACACATCAACACGACCACAAGCTATCAAAAGTGGAAGCGCGTGTAGTCAGACATCATCGCTAACAAGTAACATGCAGGTATCGTTGAATTTCAGTTCACCTGTAGACTTTGCCTCTACGTAAAAGTGGTAATACCGTGTTAACCTCGAGAGTCTAAATAGGTGGGGCCATCTGGAGGCGCAAAAAAGAACCTTAAAAGCAGGAAACGTATTCTATTTTTCCGCTGATGCCCATTCGCGATAGCTATATTGAATGGACTCCTCTGCGTATACCTGAATGCTTTGCACGCCAAAACACACCAATATAGCTAACTGAGACACACGAGTGAACATGGCTGAAGCGTGAATCCTCAGGCACCGCTGCAGTGCTGCTTGGAAAAGGTCGATCGAAGCCAAAATAATTCAAGACGTCGCGAATCGCGGGGATTCCAAGCTCCAGACTATCGTATTTAACCCGAGTCGACACTGTGTACGGCGACAACAGCAATGCAGGTGACAAGGCATGACTGAATGTGTCCGCCTAGCAGACGAAATGTTTGCGGAGCAGCTGAGCATGACGTCACTCTTTTCTGTCGAGAAGTGGTCAGCTGTGGCGTGATCTGGAGGGGACCACGAGGTAGCGCCACTGCTGGTGCTCCCAGCGCTAAAAATGGCGTGATCGCCGGCCGTTTTTGAACGGTGCTAGATCCAAGTAATATAAATCAATAAAATTGATAGTTATTTATCCCTCAGTTGCGTTTTAGGTCGCGAATTGCTGCTACGGGGTCTATAGCTACTCGCTGACGCAAAAATATTGGCATGAGTAAGTTTGATGTCAGTGCTCCTTTAATAGATGATGATCATGGGCACCTAAGCTGCCTGATTTTTTTCTTTCTTTCTTTCTTTCTCTTTATCTGTGTGTGTGTGTGTGTGTGTGTGTGTGTGTGTGTGTGTGTGTGTGTGTGTGTGTGTGTGTGTGTGTGTGTGTGTGTGTGTGTGTGTGTTTGTGTGTGTTTGTGTGTGTGTGTGTGTGTGAGAGAGAGAGATAGAGAGAGAGACAGAGAGAGAGACAGAGAGAGAGAGAGCTCCAAGACGAAGAGTGCTGTCTGTGCAGGTCATCATCTTCACCTGTGCATTAGATAATCGCGATCATCATACGCGTTTGGCTTGCCGAGTGTTTGGTCTTTGTTTCGCGCACCCGTGTTGTGAATACAACAATTGATTGTACCGTTGCACCTGACGTCGTCACATAACATAAGAAATACGAAAAAGGTTTTCATGGTCACACGTCCACCAGGCAAATGCAGATGATGAAAATTACTTGCCAAATACGTATTCATGCTTTCACACGCACGCGTAATGCTGCTACACAAGAAGCGCTGAACTGACTGGCGTGTTAGGAGAATGGCGCGAACGGATGCGAAGAAGGGCCTCTGAGCTCCACGCACGATCTGGTTGCCGCCATCATCTCTGACTGCTCTTGTAAATACTCGCTGGAAGAAGTTCCCGTCGCCTGCATGCGTTTTTACCCGCATCGCAGTTTGACACGAGTACACTCCCTCAAAAAAGGGAGCAAGATCAGCGCTCGTATCACCACATTACCACCACAGAAGAAATAAAGGGCCTGATCCAAACCATTGTCTGCCTGGTGAAGGTTAGCTGTCGCTTTGCGCAAAGCGTACTGCGTGAATCCTGTATACTTCGAATAGGTTTCTTTTCAAACTACTATAATTACTAGAAATAACTTTCCCTACACTTCTCTTCATTGGTTTTCTTGTGTGTTAGTTCTTATCATTGCTGTCCTTAACAAACACAAACGAGCCTTTCAGATTCCCCTACTTTCGTTCTTTAAGAGCGAGGATATCTGGAGAACTGGATGCCTTGAGGTAGTATGCGACAGATGATTGGCCAGCTTCCAATATGTGCAAATGTCACGTGTTTCGTGACGCCAACAGACAGTAAAGGAGTGTTCAACACTCGCCGTCATGTCTACTAGCGACGCTTACTAACACTTACAGGTTTGAATTCACATAGGTACCTCATAAATTGGACACGGGCACGACCACCGCTGTACCCAGTTGGTAGAGCATCGGGCGCGTTACTCGAAGGTCGCAGGTTCGGTCCCCGTCAGCGGTGAATTGCCTTTTTCGTGCACTTCACTTTCTTCCCATTTAAATAATAATTACTACAATATGACATCCCTTACACATTCTTCGGCTTTCTCGTCTGTTAGTTTTTATTGATGTTTCGTCTTACGAGTGCTCTACGCGTCATGCAGTGTTGCGTATACCACAACGACGTCAGAAGAATACTACGCGAGCGCCGTGCGCAATTTTTATATTTTGTTTTTCTTCGTGGTGACCGCATTGCACGCAACATGTGGGAGCTCTCATTCAAGGTCTATTATAATCTCCGCAATTCAGTGCACCGTCGTCTGGACACAGCGTCATCGGCACTCGGTACGCCCTGGTACGACGACATGGGAAGTCGGAACGACGTGTCGGCGCGCACGCAAATCTTCGCGTGTGTGCAACCGTGCCGCAGTTAAAGCTCGCAGCCACAACAGCTTCTTATTGGGTGATCGTTCATGGAGGCGCATCGCTCTTTGCATTGCAGAGCTATTTTTTCAGTGTGGATGAATGTTATGAGTGACACGGGCGTTTAGATCGCCACCTGGGGGTGTGTTTGACCTTGACAAAATTGCACATACTCCTATTGGAAACGTGCCGAATAAGGCCGACGTTTTGAAACGACTCGTTGAGCGATATTTGCAAGATGTTTCAGCGCGCGAACAAAGGAAAAAGGACAGGGTAGACAGAAAAAGCGCTCTTTCTGTCTACCCTGTCCTTTTTCCTTTGTTCGCGCGCTGAAACATCTTGCAAATATGACTACGCACCACCTAGCCCAAGTTTCCACTCTTGTCGTTGAGCGAACTAATCGCGGATGCCTCGATCATGCGTGATGCATTACTGCACTTTTTCAAGAACGCTGAGAGTACTGTGATAGGTATAAAAGGCGTAATTAAAAGGCGTATGTATAAAAGGCGTAAATAGGCGGGAAGGCTTTTTCAGCTATAGTAACATGAAACCTGCATGGGTAGGGGTGAAACATTCAGATCTTCCTATTCTTGTTCCCTACATGCCCGGTTTCATTTCGCTATGGCATGTAGATAAGGGTGATTTAACTCCACTAACGTTGTCGGTTATCTATCTGCTGGGCTAACTGCTGCCTACTTCATTTTTAGGGGACCGGAGGCGAGTAGTGGGATTTACCCGTTATGGCTTATAGTCATTCTTATGAGGGACCGGGATCACATGACACATCTATGACCGTGACTGCATGGCACACCGTAACGAGATGAGACGCTGACGTCGCAAAGCCTCGTCGCATGAGTAACTTCCCGCCCCTTGGTGTTAACGTTCTTCTTCCCTCTCTCTCTCTCTCTCTCTCTCGTCACTTATGATGGTCCGTGACTACATGACACGCCGACAAGCCTATAAACCCTAAGGTGCTTCACCCCTAAAAAGAAGGGCTTATTCGAAACACTACACTTGTAAGCGTTGCGTTACACTCGGCATGCAGTCCACATTAACGATTCCTCGCTCGCGCTCGTTGAGTCTCGTGTCGCCACGAAGGCCACCTCACCCTGGCGTTAGCGTTTCTCTCTGGCGGCGCTTCTTCTGGCCTCGCTCGCTGTTTATTATCCATGTGTCTCGGTGCGTGCTCTGCGTTACATTTATTGAAGAGCGAATGAGAGAGCTGGCCAAGGGAGGCGCTCTCCGTTGCGATGAAAACAATCTGCGCCGCTTAACGGCGTCGGGTGTTTGTGGTGCAGCATATGCGGCTACCGCAGAGAGAGGCGTCCCGAAGCCAGATGCCAATCTCTTATTTTGCGCGCCGCCGTCGCTCCTGGGACGGGTCGGTACGGAGGCGAGGTGAATCCTGAAAGTGTATCCCTTGGATCCGTGTTCGCCTGCTCCGTCGTCCCTGAAGAGGCGAACCCTCCTCGCCGCTGTTCTTTTTTTTTTCTATATAGACTCTCGAACGGTGAAAATGTTTTGTTTACGCCGCATGCACGACGATGACCCTGCAGCCGTTTAGATGTCTTACTTTTGGCAACACGCAAGCAAGCCCTGCTTTTGGCTTTTTCTGGCTTCGACGTTCAAGTTGCGTCCGCTGCGATGGGGCAGTGGTTACGATGATCGGCTGCTCACCCGAAGGTCGCCGGTTCTATTTCGGCCGCGGCTGTCGCATTTCGATGTAGGAGACAATGCTAGGGACCCCTGTACTATACGATATCATTGCACGTTAAATATTGCCGGGTGGTAGAATTTTCTGGCGTGCCCTCCACTATGGCGTATCTCATAATCATACTGGGACGTAAAAACCCAGATATTATTACGCATGCAGGCAGCCCCGTCTCGCGCTGAAACTCTTGCCGAGAAGCGGCGCACTTCAAGGAGGTAGGCAAAGAATAAGATGAGAGAAAAGTAGGGAGGTCAACCACAGTCGTAGCATCTGGTTTGATAAACTAAGGAGAGTAGGCATGAGATAACCGCTGGTCATGAAGGGTAACTGACTAGATTGTGAGAGCGGGCAAGCGTATGAGGGGGAGACAGAATGTTCGGTGGGCAGATGGCATTAAGAAGTTAGCGAGTACAACGTGGCAGCAGCAAGCACATGACCGCGTTGATTGGTGGAATGGTATTTAGAGGCGTTCGCCATGCGATGCACGTAATCCGGCTGATGATGATGATGACGAGGACAGCATCAAAGGTTAGGGGAAAGGGAAATAAACATGAGGAGAGACTTGGAGAGGAGAACAGGCGTAAGCTGATATCGTAACAGGGTTGCGTTATCCAGCTGGTTAGGTATACAGGTGTCTCGGTGCCACTGAATGCGTTATAAGCCACGTGATGTTCACCATATCGCCCTTGACGGTACGTCGATAAGCTTTAATGGTACGTCCTCGATGTGGCTATTTGGGCCTGTTGGCTTGTCATTAGTTTGAATAACGTTGAGCTTAAAGGACACGGACACAAGAAGAGACGACGGAACGCACAGGGGGCAATCTTTCAACAATTTATTTCGGATCAGAGCGGGCCCTTTTGTACTTGATGTCTACGTGAATGGGCATCTATCAAGGGTCAGAATCAAACACGTGCACGACCATTCAGAAAAATCAATTTATTTTGATGTCAATGCTTAGAAGCCTCATTGACACTCCTGCCTTCTGATTGCGAGATATTGTGCGCTTGTATGACTGAACGCGTCTTCAATCATACTCCTGACGACAATTATAATGAACATAGGTAGAAATTCGAAGTATATCGTTATCAAGAAATTAAATTGCCTTTTCGAGCGGTTGTCCACGTCTGTGACGCGTATTTATGTACACCTCAAGTACAAAAAAAGCCCCGCCGCGGTGGTCTAGTGGCTAAGGTACTCGGCTGCTGACCCGCAGGGCGCGGGTTCGAATCCCGGCTGCGGCGGCTGCATTTCCGATGGAGGCGGAAATGTTGTAGGCCCGTGTACTCAGATTTGGGTGCACGTTAAAGAACCCCAGGTGGTCTAAATTTTCGGAGCCCTCCACTACGGCGTCTCTCATAATCATATAGTGGTTTTGGGACGTTAAACCCCACATATCAATCAATCAATCAATCAAGTACAAAAAAGGTTACTGTGATCCGAAACAAATTGCGCCCTGCGTGTGACGTCGCTTCTTCTTGTGTCTGCGTCCTTTATGCGCAACGTTATCACCACTTATATAGATATTCCCCCAGCTTTTCCTTCCGAATTCTTAGTCAGGTTTTCGCACATTATCCCGCGCATTGTTTTTTGGCGTTAAACTGTAGACGGGATCTCCACGCGCAGCCTTCGGTGGATGTTAAAAGACAAAGTTCACGCAGAAACACGCGCGGTGATGTCTCTGGATATGCACTACTGCGTGCCAGTAAACATAGCACAACTTTTGCATTCAGGAAATGGACAAGACGTGTCCCCTGTTTCTATTACTCCCCTGTTTCTATTACTGAAACACCAAGATAAGTGTGGCAGCTGTTCTCGCGCTATAACTATCGTCATTCCAAGATAAGCCTTTGAGGATTGCTTCTGCGAAATCACTAACATAACGGTAATGTAAATATCTGCATCTGGCTATACAGAGTTTTTAACCGTCGCATCGTGATTCGTTTTTCTTGGTGCCCAACCGGTAAACATGTAACTGTTGTCCTTGCGCCTCTTTGATGCTTCTAAAGTGAACGACTACGGAAGTGGGGCACTATTCTCGCCCGATTGTTGAGAGCGTCGGCCAGCTTCGAAAACACAAGGAACCAATGGGAGTATTTGAGGATATCTATATTCATTGAAGCCCGAGCATAATGCCAGTGTCTGCTTGTTTCCATTTTGGGCACTCGCCCTGTGTGGTAACGGAGATAGTGGTCTTTCTCTTGTGGCTGTCTGTCCTGCACTTTGCGCGAGTCTACGGCGCAGGAGAAATTCCACCAAAGTTGGACAAAAGAAGGAATCACTTTAGCGTAACTTTTGTTCTCGATCTCTCTTTGTGTAAACCACTGAGTGTAGCCTATTTCGCCAAAGATGAATGAAAAAAGTCTAAGCAAACGAACGGCTCGCAAAGTTTTTGTATTTTGATGAAAACCACGTCGTAACGGATGAAAGAACGGCTTCGTACCGTAAAGGCGACACTGGCGGTGGCAGTGCACGGTGACGAAGTGTTGTGAGGAGTGTTGCGACAGGTCTCCCCTGATCTTTCCGTAGTTCGTCTAGCGAATCACCTTTGATATGTGGGTGCTCTCTGCGTGATGGACGTACGCAGGCTGGCTCGTCTCTCCGCTCTAGTGCGAGTGAAGCTTTTGTCATTGACTGTTGTAGGCTTTGCCGTCCCTCACAGTTCTCGCGTTTAATCAGTTCCACTCATAACGCGCGCCGGACTAGGTGCATGTTATCAGTCGGAACGTGTCATCTCTTGCAATCGAGAGGCCAAAAGCGCCCTGACCTGGCGTGCATCTTTGGTTAACTAAGCGCATCTTTCAAAGTTGCGACTCGCGCAAAGCAGGTCAGCATTTCTATTAGGCCGCACGTGCTCCTGGGTGCGACACGTCAAAGCCCGCAACTGCCGCAAGATGCTGCCTAGCAGAGCGAAGCCAGCTTCTCAAGTGTCCACACAGACGTGGACGCGGCGTAAAGTTTATTATTTTTTTTTTCTCGCTTTAAACTAGCGAACAAAACGACCGCTAGTGTAGCGATGCTGTAATACGGGATCCAGAGAGCATCGGGACGACACTTCACATATTTAAGACCCGAATCTTTTCTTTGGTGTTTCTTTTTTTTAAAACGTGCCGATGCGTTTACGTGACGCAAAACATCCGGCGACCAGCGCTACCGTAGGTTTGTAAAGTGAGTTATATTAGTTAACATTCCCTCTCAGTATACGTGACAACTGCGCGTATAGATGTTGCAAGCGGCTGGGAAAACACGGCCGTAATGCTGTGACGCAGTGGCCGGTCGGGCCGCACGTATACTACGGACTGGGGTCGTCGGGCAGCCGCGTACTCTGTTCCACGTTGCGCCGTGCGCGTCGTCCCTACGTGGCAATTGAAGGCATCGCTTGCGTGGTCCTCATCCTCTGCTTATATCCCTCCGTAAACGGGCATCTCGGTTTTCCCCAGGCATTTCTCGTCGCCTTGCGGAGACTAGCACCGTGCTCTACGGCTGTGCGCGAAAATATTTTGCACCTTCCTATCATCGTGCCCGTTTCAAAGATACACCATTCTTCTTGACACACCGTTAGAGCCTCTAGGCGCGTTTGGCGCTTCGGCAGAGTAAATAGTTGGCTAACCCGCGCGGAATCGAAGGAAGGGAAATTGTTTTCCGGGCAAAATATGTTGCTCGCCCGTCAAAGTGCAAGGCGTTTGTGTCAGTGTCTCTCTCCTGTGTCGATTTCTTGTACGCTCCTCTGGAAAGAAACAGGGACCGAGAGAAGATTCGATAGAAGTGCATCGTGTTCTGCATTTGGGGTACTTGTAGCATGCGCCCGTGCTTTTGGAGCTCTCTACCGTGGAGTCTACTCTCTCACGGCGTGGATGTGTTTCGAGTGGCTACTGTCTCGATTCCTTGGACTATTGTAAGTGATGGCTTCCTTTACTTGGATTTCGCGATCTCTGGAACACGTACAGTTCACGAAAAGGGCTGTTTCGTTGCGGAGCAAGCGGGTCGGTATTTGATTCCGCATGGACGAACAAGTCGTTCGCAGAGTGGCACTGAACGTCCTCGACATCATTTGCAGGCCGGAGGTGCGGGATGGCGCGAAGGGAGTCGTCACAGCCGTGAATTAAACATCTGGCCTTCAAATAACTAGTCCCCACTGTTTACGGCTAATGTTTGGCTGCAACATGAAGGAAGCTCCTTCTTCTTTAATTAAATCGAGGAAAGATCAGGGAAACCACCTTCATAGTAATTGATAATAATTTATGTAACCTAACGTTCCGAAACCACCATATTATTATGAGAGATGTCGTAGTGGAGGACTCTGGAAATGTCGACCACCTGGGGTTTTTTTGCATGCTCGTAAATGCTTGCGCCCCGAGCATTTTCGCCTTTATCAAAAATGCTGAGCGCCGCGGGCAAGATTCAATCCCGCGAGGTGTTGTTCAGCAGTCGGATACAGTCCTCTGAAACCATGTGTTCTGAGGGATAAATTAGACCCTTGAATTAGCCGCTTAGGCAGCTTGAGCGCATTCATATATATATATATATATATATATATATATATATATATATATATATATATATATATATATATATATATATATATATATATATATATATCCTCCGTGAGACCAGTAATAACGGAAGAGTTAAGCTTTTATTTAGACACATTTCGCCTGAGTCTGACCGAAACTGTCGAAAAATGAACGCTTCCCTTGTTACTGTTCTTTAGGAAGGCCGCTGTTCTAGTTTTCGCTGTGCTTGCGCAGGCCTGGCATTTTTATGGGCGAAGCTCCTTATAGCGGCACCTGTTCGTCCCTCGTAGCCGTCGTAGTATGTAACAAGTATAACATTTTGACTTCCAAGGTGGTGCCGTTGGGAGATTTCTTCTGTGCGTTGTTGAACGATAAAAAATAGTGCTTAATGTACATTCCAATGGCTGCTAATGGGGAACGAGAGACAGGAGCATTCGGCTTTAGTGAACGTGCACGCTGTGATCCCAATTAGCAGCCATTGGCATGTACATTGAGCACTATCTGACAAGAAAGGATTGCTACGTTATACTCGCTTGGTGTAACCTCCTTGGTTTTAGAAAGGTTTAGCGAGCGTTGGGCCGCCGTGCCATGAATAAAGTGAACTAGTATATACCATGAACTCGAGGTGGTTAAAGGTGGGAAGTGAACCCGAAGCGCAAGCCGTAAGAAAGTGTGCGTGTGCCACCTCTCGTTTAGTCCTTGGAATGTCCGCTGGATGGCGGTGCTTCTATATGGGGAATATATGATGAAAAGATGCGAGATGGTGGTACTTGGAGTGTTGAATAGATGGACGAACGGACACACAGAAAGATGCATGGATGGACGCATGAACGGACGCAGGGGCGGATGCATGGACGAACGCAGAGACGGACGGGTGGATGGACGAATGGACGGTCACACAGACGGACACATGGATGGACGGAAGCAAGAACGAATGGACGGACGAATGCTTCGCCCCACTCTCCATCATTCACTCCGTGGATATGCTGCCAATTGTTTTTCTTCTCCTTCTTAGTTTGAAGTGAGCGGTCGTGCTGTCCAGTGTTTCGTGCGTATTTGTTGCATTTAGAGTTTCCAAGCCCCTTCATGGGTCACTTATAGCCTTTCAAGTCTACACGACGCGATGGTGCTGGGGCGATCATCAGTCAGCTGACTTAATCATGTAAAAGTACTCCACAAGTACTAGAGGCATTGTGTATGTGGTAATACAAAAACAATCTAAGACGTCTATGGTGTGCAAAAAGGTAGAAAAATACATGAGAACAGCATAAAAAATGTTAGTGTAACGCAATCGGAAATGCATTACGTTCATTAGGTTGCATTAGGTGAGTTGTTCGCTATAACGGAGCGGTATAACCATTACTGTGCTAGGTGGCATGCCTAAACGGGAGGATGCGGCGCGTCGGATGTGCTCCACCGTTCTAATATTCTGCTCATTAATCAGAGTCACCGAAGAGGGCACCGGGCGGTTCGGCCAAGACGTTCGGAATGTCAAGCCCTGTTGGCGGAAGACGGCGACGTCTCCGTCGCGGCGTCGGTGACCAGAGGGCAAGGATGGCCATCTCTCCGTACCAGGCGTGACCTTGCACGGCGGTGTGGGCAGCCAGAGCACGTATAACGGGCCGGAGGAAGGGGGGCCGTGACGTTTGCAAGCCCCGACCGATCTGGATCCGTGAGCCCGCCGAACAGCTTCCACAAGACCGGTGTTAATTGTTGCGTCCTTGCTGTGATCAGGCGTCATCGATGTTCTGTTTATGTTTTTTAAAAGTCCCGCTTATGAGTGAGAGGGAGGCAGAAAGTTAGGTGGGCAGAGGAAATTAAGAGGTTTGCAGGTATTCGCGGCGAGATTGGACTTTTTTGTGTTTCTGTGTTTGCGATTTAAAAGTATTTCGATGGTTATGAACCGACTAGGCCTAAATGAAGTTTTACTGAAGTATATTTTCTTCCACTTCTTTTTTTTTCACATTTACAACGAATGGTAAGGGCATCCCCGATATCTTTCCTGGCTTCCTTTTTTGTTAGCTCTTGCTAGCATTGTGCCTAAGAAAGGAAAACAAGCCTTTTTAAATTTTTACTTAATTCCTATTTGCACCTAATGCGATTTTGCATTACCTCCTAGATGGGGTCCTTCTTTGACCAAGTGATCGTGTCATGTGATAACGTCGTCATGTAAAGTCATAGGAACGTCTTTTATATGCCGCAAATTTTCGCGTGTTGTCACGTGACTTTGTTCTTTTTTTTGCTTCATGTTGGCGCCCATGGTGAATTTTCGCGTTTTATGAAAATAATTTTTTCTCCAATTAGTAAACTACTTTTTTATTATACCAAAACGGTGCCCCCATATATATATATATATATATATATATATATATATATATATATATATATATATATATATATATATATATATGAGGAAAGACCTTGAAATTCCCGCACCGACTGCCGTGACGCAAATATTTTGATGGGTGCGTGTACTAGGGCTTGACGGGCCTTTCTACGCGTTAAAAATGAAGAGCATCGTCTCCTGAAAGAAACAGATTTTAAGATACGAAGTTCCAGAAAGTTTCGTCGTAGCCAATGTTGCCTAAATAGGACAGAAATTACTTTGAAATTCATGACGTCACGCAAGCAAGTTACGGCGCGAAATTTAAATGTGAAACTTAGATTTTGTTCCTTAATAATGGACATATGAGATGACCGCCGACCCAGCACCAGGTATACACGTCACTAGAGTATTTTAAACTAAGAGTTATCAATCTAAATCATTTAATTCTTTGACTTTAGCGTCCTTTTGATGGCTCGCCATTTAGCTTTTACAATTCGCACTGACTTCAAAGTGACCGGCGCACGATGTGAGGCGGGTGGGCGTACACTCGGAAACCGCTCACGTATGCCTACCGTCTCGCATCACCGCGCCGCAAAATGAGCACCAGGATACGGCGAAGAAGAAAAAAATATAAAAGACCCTAGTTCCGCAGCCACCAAGGACTTTGCCATAGTTTGTGTTACTAAAGATTGCGACGTCTCCGTGGCGTTCTGCCAGCTTACCAAAAGCAGCTGCGCTTTGGCTACCTCACATTGAAACGAGACGTATGCACCGGAATAGAATAACTTTTTTTCAGAGGCAGGAAAAGCTGCCCAGGAATGAATCCCCTGTTTTCATTGAATCTATAGCATACTTCATGAAAATTTCTGAACGGCGTTTTTCTTTTCATTTCTTCTCCCCACGTGGTCGTAAAACGGAAGTGCGTCAAGTAATAGTTTTCCCCTAACTTCTTTTCTTGGTGTGGTTTGCGTACGTCCGCTTAGTACGCGTGTCCTTTTCATGAATGGAGTGAAACCAGAATCGCCAGTTCCGCTTCTAAAAAGCAGATCTTGTTTTCTTTTTTTTTTGCCGTGTTGCTTGTTGAGTTGTCGAGTCGCTTATGGCGTTTTTTTTTTTTTTGGGGAAGGGGGGGGGGGGTGTTTGTTGCAAATATAGTTATTGTAATGATCATCACTTTCACCAACAGCGTGTTTGCTGATAACTTTGAGTAGTTGAATTTCGAAGTGAAATGTATGCTGGGGTAATCAACAAGTAACGCTAATTATGCACTGACAAACGTGCATTCAACCGAGGGGAGACTTTATATACTCTGGAAACAATTTAAAAAAATAAGTATGGGCCTTGTTTAATAGTTGCGCATATCTTCGCTGTATAAAATAACATGAATTGACTTTTTCTGCTTACCCTTAGTGTGAGTGACATTTTGGTATTATAATTAAAAATGTCTTCATGCACGAAACAGTTCATTGAAGTTTCCTTTTTCTTGGACCCTTTCGCGACATTGTCGCCGCGTTTTTTTTTTCTTTGCGGGGTTTGGGAGGGGGGTTCTCTTGTTATTATACGTTCGAGTGGACATTGTGACATCTAAGTAAAATAAAGCGTTCCCGCCGCTCATGCCGTATACGGTACGTTTCAATTCTCTGGTTTCTGGTGCATAAGAGAGATTCGCTTATCTGTATGGACATCAGTATTGTGCTGTGCCCATCTGTTTTTCCTCCGCCCTGCCGTAAATAATAAAGAAAAATGTGCGCAAATGTAGGCTCAGCGACTGAAGGGGATAAAATACGACTGAAATCGCGGTGTGTCGTCTCGTAGTATGTGTTCTGCACTGGAAGGTATCCGTTCACCTACGTCACCACTAATAGCCAGCCTATCCGCATATAGTGACGCAAACAAGTCATTTTATCTTCACTGTGACAATAATCTACGTCACCACTGATAGCCAGCCTATCCGGATACAGTGACGCAGACGAGTCACTTTATTTTCACTGTGACAATACGCTTTGAGGGAAAAAAAAAAGAACAGCAGCTCGCGTTACGCCTGGCCGGTACTTAAAGGAATGCGACGTTATCTCTGCGTGCCCATTTATTTATGAACACTAAACTGCAGTTTTCTTGGTTGATACAAGCGTTAAGAGAAAGAAAATGCAATGTTTGTTAGTCTCTGTTGCTTACTTGCTCGGGTTTATGCGTTCTTATTTGCGCCGTCCGTGAGCAGGTCGTGATTGTATGGTCAACATCACCTACTTATGGGCAGTAAAAACACCTTCACAACGGGATCAACTCTGTGTGTACATTAAAGCGATTTCACTAAAGCTTTCTCAGTAGGCGTGGAGCGTCTCGGTTTCTGTGTCTAGTAAATTCAGTCCCTTCGGCCAAAGCTCCCAAGTACACGCAGGTTGCGTAAATACAGTAATTCAATGAAAAAAAAAACATTCTTGTCATTTGAATGATACAGTTCTGAGCACACAACTATAAAATCAGATAAACACGTTCGAACGAAACTACTTTAAACAACGCAAGTGTAAAGAGTAAAATGGTACAGTGTTTATAAGTTCATAACTTTGCATGAATTCTGCAAGTATCGTCTAACAATTCCCTTTTCCTTCCTTCTACGCATGCGCAGTTTCGACCTGGAAGATGGGCCGGGTGGTGGCGGCGGCCGAGCGCTGCTCGAGGCCTCGAGCCCCTCGGGCCTGGTCCTCAGCAACTTCCCGCCTCAGCGAAGGGAGTCCTTCCTGTATCGCTCAGACTCCGAGTTCGAGATGTCGCCCAAGTCTGTGTCGCGACACTCTTCCATCGGCAGCGAAGCGTGAGTACATTTGTTTGTCTTTTTCACTAGATGTTCCATGTCAGGGTCCACCACGTTGACGTATTTCCGTCACGGAAACGGCGTCGCAATGCACGTGATCAGAAGAAAAGAATTTCCGTCAACGGGAGTCGAGCACACGACCTCTCGTTCCACGAGAACAGATGCAGACACACGTACCACTGCGCGCGCCATGGTCACACACTATAGAGGCTTTATTTTTTGTGTGTGTTGGTAGGTGAGTGAGTCCTTTGCCCTTCCCCTCCCCATTTTTTTTCTACAGCCATTGTTCTACAGCCACGTTCGTTTTCTCAGTAGATTCACGGGGGGCAGAACTGTAAAAGTTCTCGCCTCTGTGTTGTGCAGCAATCAAAGGTATGCCTATAGATTCGAATGTACATTTCGATATCCATAACTTGCTCATGGCCTGGTATCTGACCACTAAAACTAACAGGGTTCTCAAATTAGCGCCGTCCAAGCTGAACTGAATTGCCCCCTTCCCTCTGCATCCTATTTAGTCGTGTGCGAGAGAAAAGCTTCGCAATGAATGCAAAAATGAAGAAGACCTGCCGTGTTTCTCAGAAAAGCATGCCTTTGGTAAACGGCTTTCGTGGGTAAAAGCAGGAGGACATGATTAATTTGATGTAACATCAGGGGTGTTTTTCTTTCGTTGTTGTGAAAAAAAAACATACGTCGCCATGACCCTGTGCGATTAGACTGACTCGGAAAGCCCTATTTAGCAAAGCAATGGGCTATAGTTGTCGACCCTTGTTACATGATTGGATGAAGTGCCCCCACCTCCCTTCTTCTGTGCACATATCTGAGTGTAAGACACAGCCGGGGTGATAGATAGCTTAAGTAAGGAAACAGTTCAAGACAACTAAGTGCGTAATACAAGCGTTTTTCCTACAGATAGCTTGCTCGTGACGTCATAGACGCAGCTTTATAACGTTCTGGTTAACCAACCTGGCGACGTTGATGACTTCAAGGCAGCACAATAGTGTTGCGCTTAGCGCGCTTCAGTATGATAACGATGCGGCCACATTTGTACTGGCGTCTGTTGTTAAGTAAGAAAAAAAGTTGGAAGTCCTGGAACAATAACATCGAAGCGACGTCACAAAACTTGCGCCCTATCACGCAGTGCACCGATTGGGCGGCTTCAGTGACGTCAGTGCAAGTGTTTTATAAGTACCCTGTCGTTAGAGTAGTATATTTTTTTTATTTATACGTACAATTTCAACTGTATTTCTATGCCAGTGCTACAAAGTGAATTCCCCAAGGGAAGCTCTCGGGATGGTTTCGTGTAGGCAATGCATCAGCTAATTACAAGACAGGTGGTCCCAATCGGTAGCAGGTTTAAAGATAATCTCATAATGGACACAAAGAAGCGTTAACGTGAATAATATAGTGCACATGCATGTAGGTACTAATTTTTCAGCATTAGAGACAGACGCACTGGGGGAATATGCTTCAAAATATTGAGAGAAAAAAACAAGCATAATCCGAGTCTCCCTTTGTTCACGAGGAAAGGGCTTAGCATCGATGCAAGCTTGTAATCCGTAACCTTACACAATTGCTTGTTATACGCGTCTCTCAGAAGGCACAAATATTTACTATGAGCGCCAAATGTGCCCCGAACAGCGCCATGCCTTCGTGGCGGTACAGTGCGCGCCGTCCACTTATCGCCATCAACATTCACGCATATGTGCGTAGAGCTGCCGAACAGGATGCGCGCACCTGTCCATGGTGATAACTATACGCTGCGCACTATACCATCGCGAAGGCTTGCCTATGTTCGGGGCACATTTGAGGCTGATAGTACAGCATATAGGTTAAGCAAAAATTATCATTACAAAAAAAATTGAGAGTAGTGCAGGAAGGCATTTAAGACGGACGATATTCGTTGTTAGTTCGTACTCATAGTTATTATTTTTTACCGTCGTTGTAGTTAGATCAGCGTAATCTATCTGACGTTAACAGCGAATTTGTGGGGTGAATAGCACGAAGTCAATCTCCTTACGCTCGTCCTCGTTCTTGTAAACATCAAGTGAAGTCAATTAATTTAATAAAATAACCTTTTGCTGAGACACTATAGAAATACCCACAAGTTGATTTGGTACAATTAAATAAAAAAGGAAGAGTACTTTTTTTCAAGATCTCAGCTTCAAAGACAACACAGACTTATTTTACAAGATAGTTCACGGATTAAAAAAACAAATAAAAGAGGTATTTGTTCAGGAATAGTATCTGCTGCCAGTACTCTTAGATCCAGGGCGACTGGCTCGAACTTTCAACGGTTTTTTCTGGCACGTGCATGAAAAACAAAGAACAAGACTTGGCCCTTGCGGGCCTCCTTTCCTGCTCGTCAGCGTGTCAACTAGAAAAGAAATAAAAGTAGCAAAAGTCCACACACCGAAAGCTATTCTGTATGGACAAGATTAGTAGATCTCTAATCTTGTATAATCAATTATCAAATGCGTTTTCAATCAGTATACATGCCGCATGTGCTCTGCATTTTTCAGT
This sequence comes from Rhipicephalus microplus, assembly GCF_013339725.1. Taxonomy (NCBI): domain Eukaryota; kingdom Metazoa; phylum Arthropoda; class Arachnida; order Ixodida; family Ixodidae; genus Rhipicephalus; species Rhipicephalus microplus. The sequence goes on along the minus strand of NC_051175.1, from coordinate 120,862,455 downwards.
TAAGTTTGTCTATGTAAGTATCATTGCTCGCTGCGTCGTCCTCAATTTAAGCTGAACCCTTTTTGTAAGTCCTCGACTAACTGTCCACAAACACTGGATTCCCGCATGGATATGCCTTTTTTAATCGGGGAGCTCAGAGCAGCACTAGCTTTGTGTGGACGCACGTCGGCACCAGGGCCCGATAGAATTTCTTATAGGGCCTTGTGTCATCTGGGTGAACGCGCGAGAATCCTCCTTTTGGAGTTGTACAACAAATCCTGGCAAGATGGAACGCTCCCGACAAGCTGGAAGACAAGTCGCCTAGTTCCACTTCTGAAACCAGGCAAGTCACCGTTGGAGCTCTCATCTTATCGTCCGATCGCATTGGCTAGTTGTGTAGGCAAAGTTATGGAGAGGTTGATCCTGGACGTTCTTGGAGTGTAACAACATCTACCCAGATGCCATGGCAGGATTTCGGCGTGGTCGAGCATCGATTGACAACGTAGTCGACCTGGTCACTTATGTCCAACACGAGAAAGGCCGTAAGCGTCTCTGCGCATCTTTGTTCCTAGACGTCAAAGAGGCGTATGACAACGTTACGCATGAAGCTGTTCTTACCGCTCTCGAAGATATAGGAGTAGGTGGTCGGATGTATCGCTGGATACGTAGTTGTTTGTCAATGCGATCCTTTTTTGTGAGCACTTAAGACGGTCCAACCTCTCCACATTACAGCCACCGTGGCGTCCCCCAGGGTGGCGTACTCAGCCCTATGCTGTTCAATCTTACGTTAATTGATCTCACTGAGCATCTTCCAAGCACGGTCAGGCTATCAATGTACGCAGATGACATCTGCATTTGGGCATCGGCTGTAACACGCCTGCAGTTACGAAGAAGAATTAAAAAAGCTGCCACTGAAACATTACACTACCTCCGAAATCGAGGCTTGGAAATTTCTTCCGAGAAATGCGCCCTCGTAGCTTTTACACGAAAGCCTATGGATAAGTACACTATAAACATCAATGGTCAAACTGTGCCATACGTTCGATCGCACAACTTTTTGGACGTCATAATTGACAGGAATCTATCATGGAGCGATCACGTTTCGTACATGAAGAAACGGTTAATGGACATCTGTAATATACTGAAGTTCTTTGCAGGGAAGACTTGGGGAATGTCTCCCAGTGCAATGCTACAGCTGTACAGAGTACTTTTTTTCGGTTTCATGCGGTACAGTTTACCGGCATTGACCAGTGCAAGCAAAACAAGCCTTCGAACGCTACAGAGTGTTCAATCCCAGGCACTCCGGATTTTCCTCGGCTTGCCTCGTAGTGCGTCAACAATGGCTACTATAGCTATCGCCGGTGACCACCTCATCACGACACATATCGACGTTGAGGCACTCCGGACACATATAAGGCATATTGCTCGGACACCCTGCCACCACCTAGCCTCTTTACCAGCAGACAGACCACGTTCGTCATTTTGCCAAACAGTCACCACATACCGCGATTCTTTGCCAACATGCTTCACACCCGCTGCCAGGCCTTCGACTCCTCCCTGGTGCCTGGCTCAGGCTAATATCAGGCTAACTATACCTGGCATCAAGAAAAAAGCAGATATGTCGTCACCTGCTCTTAGACAGCTTGCTCTGCTCTTGTTATACGAAACGTATCAAGGCTGTATACACGTATTCACCGCTGGCTCTGTTTTACAGAAGAGTTCAACGGCATCATTTGTTATACCGATAAAAGACATGACAAAAAAATTCAGGACCTCCCACCTTACGACATCAACGAGAGCAGAGCTCTCAGCTCTTCGTGCTGCATTGCAATTCATTAGCGATCAACAGCCACAAAAATGGACAATTTTCAGTGGCTCAAAGGCGGCAATGCAATCCCATCTATCACCTTTACGCCACGGCCCATACGAACAGCTGGTATTTGAGATTGCAGAAAAGACTCGGCAATTCATTGAGAAAGGACATGAAATAGCCTTTCAATGGCTTCCAAGTCATTGTGGAATAACTGGCAATGAACGGGCCGATCGAGCTGCCCGTTCTGCCCATACTGAAAGCGATGAAATATCAATTCCGCTTTCCAGAACTGACGCTGCACGGAAACTCCGCATGCTTGCTCGCAAACGCATCATGTCACAATGGAATGAATCACATTTCATCCATGCACGGTTAGGTACTTTACACCCAACCCTCAGTCTTCGAATTCTTCCGGAATTACGCCGACGAGACGCTACTATGCTGTGCAGATTATGGTTGGGCGTTGCATTTACCAATGCGTACGCGTTCCGCATAGGAATGGCTAACACTGCTGCATGTGACCATTGTGGCACAAATGAAACAACTTGGCACATTCTGTGGGAATTCCCACAATACTGCTCGCAGAGACAGTCACTCTGCAATGCACTAGATGAACTGGACAACCAGCCTCTTTCGGAAGAAAGACTCCTGCGCTACCCACAGAACTTTATGTCGCAGAAGAAGGCTGTTAAGGCGCTACTGCGCTTCTTGCGTTCAACCGGCCTGCCCAAACGACTGTGATCGGAACTCCCTGAATGTGCGTGCATGTGTGTTTTTTTTTCTCTAATTTATTTTATATCTCTATATATCTATCCTCTTTCCGACCCTTTTCCCCACCCCGTACAGGGTAGCAAACCAGTTCGTCTAGGTTAACCTCCCTGTCTCTTTCTTTTAGTTATTTCTCTCTCTCTCTGGGTCAGCAGGCGAGTCTCCGCGGCGAGGCTCGCACACATCTCTAAGCTGTTTGAAATTTAGCATATGTATATGGGCTCTAACAAAAATGTTATACCTTACCCTCTGCGCTGTCTCGCACAAAATCCTTCTTTCTAGTGCTTGCTGAGTCAAATATAGAACCAATAATAGCACTCGCCGCTACACTGATCAATTATAAAATTATATCCTGTCTGAGTATATCAAATAGTGGCTGCAATATATTTAAAGGGTGTAAACATTAGCTTGCTTGCTTGGCTTGAGGACAGGGAACAGCGCGAACACGTGGGACAAGAAAGGCTGGCAAGACCTCGCGCCGGCAACAGGAGTGCTTATTTGAAAGGTGAAAATATACGCAGAAATACACGAAATACCGCACCAAAGTATCGAACCATATCGTGTGTTCGCTTAATATATAGTAGCAAAGTACGGGTTCGTGCACAGCTTTCTATGCAGCATCTCATGGCTCGAGCTTGATCAGACATTAATCTATGCTTTCAGCTCCGTAAAATGCAATATTTCCACTCAGCTTACCATCCGTACGTTTCGCGCCAAGACAATCTGCAGTGTACCAAAATACCAGCGGATTCTCATGACAACAAAATGTTCCCACGGGCCAACCGAGCCTTGTTTACTGGGCGCTCAGGATCTCATTTCGCGAGCAGGCCTTCCACACCTTCACGTTGATGAGGGGAGCTATATTGTTATATTGTAAGCGTACGGAAGAGCGAGAGTGACCATAACGGGATTGGCCGGGGCTCATTTGATGGTCAAGACGTGAGAATAGCCACAGAACAGGCACAGAATGGACCGAATTCCTGTCAGTAGAACAGATACAGAACGTCTTCCAGATAACGTGATTTGGATCGAAACGCAAGCGCCTGATCCCGGAGCCTGCCTTACCCCAATCTCGTTCCTATAGTTTGAGAAAATCGTCCGCGAAGGACGTGCTAATTTGACACACCACCTAGCGTCCTCTCAAAGTGGTAAAGGGACTCTATGAAGTGAAAACTTCAATTGGCTTATATTGATATTGTTCTGTGAGACCTCTAATGTGTTTAATCTTACCAGGATAAATTCATTATTAAAGTGGAAAATCGAGGTCAAAGTGTCATTTCTAAATTTCGCGCCAATGTATGCGCGCGTGATGTCACGAATTTCAGAGCGTATTTCTCATATTTCGCTGATATCGGCTCTACAAAATTTCCCGAAACTTGGCGTGTTAAGTCTTGAGCCCCATCAGCAGACATTGTATTTTATTTTTGCATATTAGCGGGGGCGTAGGCGTAAATTGCTTTTCGGAGGGGTGGGAAGTTGACACCTGTTTGAAATGGTGATTTCTAGCTCTGTGCCCTGTGTACCACCCCCTTAACTATGCCATTGATTCACGTAGGCCATGTGAACACCGTCAAAAGTTATGACGTAGAACCCCAGGTGGTAGAAATTTCCAGAGCCCTCCACTACGGTGTCTCTCATAATCATATGGTGCTTTTGGGGCGTTAAACCCCACATATCAATCAATCAAAAGTTATAACGTATTTCCGTGTTTGTGACACAATCTTTAGATTGCCACCTTGCTACAATCTTTAGAGTGGCGTCATCGCCCGCATTTTTCTTAGATTGTCGAGCGCGGGGATGTTGTAATTGTGCAAGGGTAACTTACCAGTAATAGAACCAATTGTTTCCATCTTTAGTGTCCCTTTAATGCAAATAAATTATTAGTCATAGAGTTATTTAATCTGAAGCCTTGAAAAACAATGCCTGTTAATATTGGTGTTCAGCTGCAACAATTCTTCATTTTGTCAGGCGTTGTAGCCATTTGTGAATTCTCTCATCTAGTCTGTGGGCTCTTTGCTCTCTTTCTTTCTTTCCTCCGATGGAGGCGGAAATGTTGTATGCCCGTGTGCTCAGATTTGAGTGCACGTTAAAGAACCCCAGGTGGTCGAAATTTCCGGAGCCCTCCACTACGGCGTCTCGCATAATCAAATGGTGGTTTTGGGACGTTAAACCCCACATATCAAATCATTTCATTCGTTCCGTCTCTTATCCGTTATGTGACTGAACGCTTACAATATAGCCCCCTCCCCCATCTCCAGGCTGGGAGAGACTCGCTATTCTAGTTCGATGTGTTTGTTTGAAACAGATTCAAAAATAGCGCGCTGGCACCTGACGCTGGCGCCTCCGAGATACCGCCGTGCCGTAGCGCCCCCTGAAGTTATATGTAACCTTTGAGATTGCTAGCACGTCGTGAAAAATCTCGAAAGGCCTGGCAAGACGCCACGCGTTTTCGACGGTCTCAAGTGTTTCCACAGATGGCGCCTCTAGTCTGGATCGATGCAGGCAGCGAGTGGTTGGTAATGTCCAATCTCGCAAACAGATGTCGCTATATACTCTATCCTCACTATTTGTGGCTTGCTGGGTGGTATTGATTAGGTAATTCTACATTAAATATTCCGTCGCTGGGCTGAGCGACAGAAAATACATTAATGCAGTGTTAACTGACGTGGAATTTTTTTCTATTTGCATTAAGACTGAAATCAAATCAATTTTCTTTCTGTACGACAGAACGAAAAACAATTCTTTAAATCGGATTTGCACAAAGGCTCGTAGCTCGGGTCAAATTCGCTCATGCTATTTTTCTTATTATTTCTCACCTGACTTGTGGTACAGAGTTGCAAAACTTTGCACGCATTACAGTTCTTCATGAATATTATCAACGTATTTACGGTAGACTGAGTGAAGCGCTTTGTTGTTGTTTTTTCAATCGGTATCCAAGTTTTTCAGCTTTTCTACGCAGTACATTAATTAACATAGTACTAGACTGGCGTTTTAGAAGCCGTAGTTAGTGTACTAATTGCGTGCTGATAGGAAAATGTACTGTACCAGAGAGGTACACCTATTTCCCTTGTTCATTAACGAGGGTCTCGTACTGGCAGACTTGGTGCCTTAGGCTGTACACGAGGGACTATTGGTCAGCTGCCAGCTCGTAATAAGTTCACGTGCTACGTGACGCCATACAGGCTCATAAAATGGTGTTCTACACTCGCCGCTGTGGCTACAGATGGCGCTGACTGACACTTACCGCAACAGATTTTCAGATTAGTTTTCTGTTAGCACATAAGCCGAAGTAACATTGTGACTAAAACACAGCGGCAACATAACGTGAAATCGAACAACGTCCGTTGATCCCACGCATGACACACCCCTGTCTTTGTTGTGTTGGCTTCTCCGTACAAAGGAAGTACTGAAGGCAGAGCACGCTTTACAGGTGCAGCCTCTCCAGCTGTTCGTTTACGACCGTCGCGTCATGGACACGTGCTGTAGAAGTCTTTTCTTTGAAAGAAAAAAATAAAGAAAGAGAGAAAGAAAGAAAGAAAGAAAGAAAGAAAGAAAGAAAGAAAGAAAGAAAGAAAGCCGTGCAATACTGGTTGTTATGCAAATGCTCTCGTTACAGTGTCTCAAGGTTCTTCCGCATATAAGAGTAATGTCTCTCGTCTCATTGTGAACGACTTGTCCGGAAGTACACGTCGTTTTTCTATAACAAAAGAAAGAAAAAAAAGTTAGGAAGATTCATGGGTTCCGATTTTTAATGAGGTGTCCCTCGTGCTAGACAAAGATAATTTGCACTTCCGTTCCGAGGGGAAGCTCTACATGCCATCATGCTTTGCTGACCTCTCCACTTCCTATGCGGAAGCAATTATTTTTTGGAGATTAAAAATACTTAAAAAGATGAGCAAAGAAAAGGTGGTCATATTTTCCAAGCTGCTGTTATTATATTTTTTATTGTTTCAGCAATAGATCCAACTTTGCCTGCATACCATGGTCTCATTGTTCACCGCTTAAACTTCAGTTCTTTGAAATGGCTTAGCACGTGGAGGGTAAAGCGTGTGGACGGTTCCATTCAAGAGGAGAGGGAGGGGGCGAACGTTCGTTGCAGCGCCCCTCACTAGTACGTCAATGTACGGGGCCCTCTGTATGACTACCTTTTCTCCCCCCCCCCCCCCCCTGTCATGCCCCCACCTACTGTGCGCACGCCGATGGTTGAGGGTATAAAATGTAGAATATTGAGTTGGAAACGAGTGCGATCATCATTGTTTTGATTTTATTTCTTGTCTCAGTAGACGCAACTAACCATATAGACATTTCAGGAACGACTCATTACTTCTTTACGTCAGCCAGCGAAACGGAAACAATGTGGGAATATCGCACGCTTTTGATACTAGGATGTCTGATGAGAATAGAGAAGCTCACTAACTGGAAACTCTTTTTTTTTCTTCGATTTTATTTAACTACTCCGTGTATCAAGTTACGCAGTCTCCTGCTGTATAAAAGCGCTGGTCGCGAGTACATTCTGAGATAGATCACCTGCTATTTTCTTCATGTATGACGGCCCTTTTTTCTTTTTTTTTGGACAGAGATCAGGCGTGAATACTATTATACAAAGCCAGCTTTTTGTTACGAACAATTGTTTCATGTTTTGTTCTTTATTGCGTAGGGCTTTCGCTTCCCGAGAACACTGTATTGAATGTAACGCGGTCTTGCTTCATGTTATAATTTGCCATTGTTTTCCGTTCCGTTAAAAAGTTAGTTCGTCTATTGGGTTCGCGTATTGTCCCCACTTTCATATCTTAACTAGATTTGGCTATGTGTGTTGGCGGTGTGTTATGAAGCGTGGGCTCCTAGTTACAACGTTTATTTTTTATTTAATTATTCACTCTCATGGCGTTTCGGTATTACAAAGGGAAGTGGGTTACAAAGGAAATAGTTGGAAATTATAAATAACGATGGTGTAAAGGGCTCGGAAGTCGACGGTAGGTACGGCGGGTTTTCTTCGGGGTAGCTGGCTCCCCGCCGTCGTCCGCATAGCTGATCTTCGCCAGTGAGGAGACGCGTTCGTAAGAGATATAGAACGAAAATTTATTTACATTATAGATGAAAGATAGGAACTGTGCAGGGATCCAGAAGATCCCGCATCATGTACAACAGAGATTCAGTTCATGATTCCGCTCAATATTTCGCTTATGATTCAGCTCATGAATCCACTCATATTTACAAAAAGTCTTCGGCGTCTATAGCCCGCCGTCTCCTTACACGGAGGTTTAAGAATGTGGTTAGCACTCTCGCCACAAATCAGGTTACGAAGTCTTAGTGGTCCACCCACCAGAAAGGGTACAGATATTGCACCACTTGGCTGTACAAAAAGGTCCAATGGTATAGCACGAGCGCACCACACAATGACGCACCCGGCCCCCACCTTGAAGGCACCGCAGGACGAGGAGGTAGAGTCCGGAGAGGGAAGGTTGAGCTCTTCTGGGGAGATGGCCGCTGACCCGCACATCAGCAGCGGTCCATGGCTGCTTTCAGCTACAGGCTTCCAGAACCCTCTCGAACATGGCAGCCCAAACGCTCCATCCCTGAGAACGGCTTCTTCGACGCGTTCCCACGCTTCCGGGCTGTCGGTGCTTTGCGATGTCCTCGCGTACATGACAAAAGCCGAGTCGAGAAGTTGTCTTTATGAGACCAGCCACAGTGGCGCCGTCCCACGCTGTCCGAGCCCGTTAGACAAAAGGCTTGTCTCACGAAGCTTTCGTTGAGACTCGACTGCTTCCTGGAACATCTACAGGACACCGTCTTGCAGACTGGGCGCCGATGGGGTTGAAAGCATCCTAGCAGACCGGCTTACGCACAATGGCGTCTGCCCAGATGAATTTCCGGGCCAAACGTAACTATTGTAACAGTGTCCATGATTGGTAAATTGTTCGTGAATCATGAATGTTAGCTGGGTATGACAAATATAACGTAAAACGAATGAAGTGAGACAGAATGAAAATGAAATGCGTGTTATTTGCTTACTATAAAATGTTATAAGAGCCACTGTGAATAGTAATTTTACCAGGGTGAAAGTTCTGGAGTGAATCTTACACCGAAGTTGTAAATACGTCTCTCCAGGGTTTGTAGGGTATAATAGACTGTCAGAAAGATGAACCACTTCAAGACCGCATCGTACGATGGTCAGCCAAAAAAACAGCATATCTCAGCATTCGCATACAACAGGTTTGATGAAGTAGATAGCTAACTGTTTACAGGTTTTCCAACTTCTGACTGCTATAATCAAATTATTGCATTTAAAGTGAACGTTTTATAGAGAATTGACCTTACAAATGATTCCTAGTTCTTAGAATCATGAATACTCCTGCATAAAACGCTTGCTTAACGCAAACGAACTTATTTAGATTCCAACAATGCGTTAATCAATATCCGTTAATGTAAAAGAAAAAAAAACTAAATGTCGCACAACTCCTTTCTTTCCTGCAGCGCTAACTTCACGCGGCTAGTTTGTCAGGTGATTTTATAGCGATAGCATTTATATGAACACTCTCGATGGGCTTTCTCAGTTGTTTTCGTCGTCGCCGTCATGTCCCGTATAAATTTATTTTCACAAACAGTCCTCCATGATATAAGTGAGCGAGGGTAATTAGCTGCACTCTAATATTCATGAAAATGAAGTAACATTTCGCAATTGAAAGATTCAAATTAGCTGCGTATAATTTTCTTTTGAAAGGATATATATATATATATATATATATATATATATATATATATATATATATATATATATATATATATATATATATATATATATTTAATATGTCATTGCCATCTGATTACATGCTAAGTTAAATTTGTCACTGATTCTTGCCCCAACGGCTGCGTGTTTGAACATTGATATATTTCAAGTCCAGGCAATTGCTACATACTGCAGCGTGAGAAAGGACACTCGGATGTAATAAGGCAAGGATCTTTGCTAAAGAGTCGCTGCTTGTTATTGCCCCGATTCGTCCGTACGTGTCTTTTTTTGAGTGTGTGGCAAGTTTTTGCAAAGATTTGTCAATATGGCCTACTCTCGGCCTAATTTACCCTATAGCAATTGCGGTGCCTGATGACCTCGCTTAAGGTTGTCGCTTCGTTTTCTTTTCTTGAACCAAGAACCCCTATCTCAGTACGGCACGTGTAATGGGTTGCCGTCGGCATATCCTGTTACTTATCTGGAATCTCTTATCTTGCCTCTCTTAACATTCCAACACGTCTTTACAAACCCGGCAATGTAGCGGCAGGAGAGGCTCAACTTAGCCTATGTCTTCTTTTTGCTCGTTTTCTTTCTCGGTGCTCGATTTTGTTACCTATAGGTGGTCTCCTTGCCGCGAGTCGATGCTGACACTTTGCACTCGGAATTACGTTCGCGTTATGGTTTTATGTTGATGGAACGACGCATCATTTGCGTGCTGCTTTTTTCGAAATTTGTGGTTCTTAAGTCTTCCATGTTGCCCACTCTTTCGAGTAAGCGCACTTTGTTCATAATTACCGAATTTTGATGCACCGTCGCGCATCTACTAGCCCACGATACGTAGACATGCTGCTGCAATTGCGACGTTATTTTCTCCTCAGGGATTGTAGCACACGTGATGATCACGATCACTATTTTCCGCGCGATATCACGGCAGAAAAAATTAACCGAAACAGGAGGAATGGACGCATTTGGGACCTTGTTTTTTTTTTTGGTAAGGCTCATTTTAGATGATTGGCTTCGTTCTCTGTTACTTTAAATTTAATGTGTGCCATCGATAGTGAAAAGCTGGAGTTCATTTTAATATCATAACCGTATTTCTGACCACCTAGAAGCCGGCTATTGAAGTTGCAGAAATATGCCTTTTTGTTGTTGTGATACGTGTCGTATATTGTACACGCTGCCGTAGCGTCAATTACAGTGTCTTGTTGCTAACTAGAGGTCAAGTTTCTTGTCAGGTGTCGAGAACTTTCACAAAAAAAAGTGCTCCTGCTTTGGACGTACACATTGATGCGACGAGTATTAACGAGCGTGTCGAATATGATGCATCTGTGTGAGAGCAAACAATCAACACGATCAGCTGCGTAAAATGCGTGATGCTAGACATGAAATTGCACGTGGTGGTCTTTCATTAGAAAGGTGTAAGCACTCGGTAAAGCGAAATGAGGTAACCTCTTCTGAAAAAAAAAATGCACACTTTTTCCCGCTCCATCTTGTTTTCTACCGAAAGTTCGCAGTTACGCAATGTACTCGAATTTTCGTGACTCAGTGGTCTGGTGTTATATGGTAGTTGCTATGTTAGGCAAGAATCTTATGCACTCTCCCTCTATTTCCGTCAATTATTTCTACACTGAGCTCTTAATAAGCTTCTTTTGAGAGTGGTGTCAAAGATACTGAAAGTGCATTGCAGGGTTGAGAAATGGGAGGCAAAGGTCAGACTGTGTCACCCGCACGTTGTACCTCGTTGTGGCGTATACCGTCCCGGTATTACCCCTCATGTCTCTCTAAATGGTGCACAACTGGTGGTTGTTGTCTGCTCGAATATTCGGTGTTCTCGCTTTTTCAGTGTGCGCGGTTCCTTCTTGTTTCTGTCTCCTCACACAAATGCACTGTCTCTTTCTCTCTCCTCTCTCCGCCTTTCCCGTCTCCTTCTTCCTCTGTGGTTCGTGTGTCGTGCATCCACCGCCTGTCGATGTGCCCTTTCCTGTCCTCCTCCTCGCTCTTCTCTTCCTCCTTCCGCTTGGCTCTTCGCAGGACAAGTGCCGTGGCGCCGCAGACCAGCGCGGTCGCTAGCACCCTTCAAAGGTGGGTTACACGCATGCGCACCACTAATCTTGTTCTTTTTTTCTCTCTTTCTCTCTGCTCGTTCGCACCAGTGTACGTGCACACTCGTGCTTTTAACCCACTCTTCGCTCTAGCTTCATTTGTGGCATTGCGTCGTTCGTGTATCGCAAGGACGTTTCAAAACTCAAAGCAACGCTGCGAGGGCTGAAACGTTTTCTTTTTTCTTCGTCTTATTGATATGATATATAAGGAAATTTCGGCGCACAATTGAGGCGCCGGCTACTCCTTCAATAGTGTACACGGCTGATATTCAGTAGATTTTGAGCATACAACTTAAGAAATGAAATACGAACAGTAGCACATGGAAAATAATACACACGAGCACATATATTTGAACACACACACGCACACACACGCACGCACACACGCACGCACACACACACGCGCGCGCACGCGCACACACACGCACACGCACGCACACACGCACGCGCACAGACACACGCGCGCACACGCACACACACGCACACACACACACGTGCGCGCCTAACAACACTGCCGAAGCGTAAGAGAAAATTTCCAAAAGGCAATGAATAATGTATCTGATAATGTCTCTGTTGATTACTGAATCGACTGAATCGAATCGCCCAACATAGCAGTCAACAGGTCTGGTCCTTACGAAGAAGAATCCGCACATGTGAACATAACAGTTAACACATCATAAACATTAGCACGCGGATATCATGCATCTCATATAATAGTTCATATATCATGCAGTACAAATTCAGTATGAACATAACTTCCCTATTACGTGTGGCCTCACTTCGTTTGTAAATCGTAAGGATACTGCGAAACTCGGGGATGTATTATTGTGAGTGCTGAAATAATCTTTCCTTTCTTGATTATTGTTTCCTTCTACAATGGTATGCAATAGCACTGACTTCTAAGGGGTGCGTTTGGAGGTGTGCCGAAGCCGCATTTCTTTCGTTTTACTTTTTTTAATTAAATGTCTTTAGAAGAGGTTGGTATCAATAGACAAATCGCTTCGGCTACTCATCTTCTCTTACATATAGTAGTTTGCGTCATTAATAACAATAAAGTGCTAAAAATTCACGCACCAGAAACGTCCATTTACAAAAGCAATGTTCGTACGTCATAAGCAATGTTCAGGCGTCAACAACAATGTTCACACACAATAAACACAAGAAACGTTCGCGCTGTGCGGAAAAGTACATCGTACAGTTCTTTACAGAAAGCGATCGCACAACACTCGCGGGGAACTTGGCCGTTTTTTACACACAGATATCATGAAGCACGATAAACAACGCGAGACATCTGACCAGAAGTATATCACTGCTAACAGTGATGGTTCGTATGAATCAGTAGCTTTCTGATAGTTTCTATTTTTTTAAGAAGTGCACTAGTGCACGTGCAGTGACGTTTTGAAGCGTTTTTGTTGACCATAGACCTATAACTATTGCTAGCTATCTTGGCACGCTAAATATCTCACAGCATATTCAACTCAACTAATCCTGTGCTCAAGAATTTTTTTCGAGAAATGTTCTTTTCCTGAACGAGAAAAAAATGGCAACGCCTTGCAACTTTACCAAAGAAGGGTGCAAAGCCCACTAACATTGAAACTAAAACACGTAAATCTGAAACTGCACAGCGATTGACGTCCTGTCCTTTACGCTATAAGGCGAATCTCTGCTGGCCGCCGTTTCCACAATCCTAAACGACTCACCCGAATTAATCGCTGGGCCTAATTGCCTAAACGACGTTAATCAGAATCAAATTTCTCCGGAATAATTTGCTCGCGGACTGTATGCTACATTTTCTTGAAGAGTATGTACACCGCACTAAAATGTATAGACGAAATATAAACTCTGTGAGATAAATCATGATATCATACGTCCGCTCGAAACGCTGACCGTGAACATTTTTCCCTGAAGTGGCGCCATCGTACTCAAACTTTTTCATGCCTGTTGTTGGCACTGAATAAGCAGTTCAGAGCCGGCTTCGACTTGGTTGGATTTCAATCATGCATCTAATGTTTGGTGTGCATACACTATTTTTGCAACAATTACAAAGTACAAATTTTCTTACTGACGTATCCATGCAATATAAATCTACATATTCTTGGTAGCAAAGACTGTAATGCTTTCAATATTGTCCCACTTTATTCAAGCGTAATCTTGCACATAATTAATTGAAATGGAATAACTTTTAAAAATGACCTGCAAGGAGCGCACGAAGTCACTTATAGGGCTCCCACGTTGGGACTGAAAGGCCTAGCTTAAGAGACGCATCGTAGGCTTGCTGGGTGGCTCATATCATGGTCGACCCTTTTTGAGCTGTGCAAGGCAGTGTCCCACTTTGCTGAGGCAGCATCGGGGTAGCATGCGCCTAAGCGTAGCCGTAGTGAGTTTGCATTAGCTGCATATGTTATCAGAGTAGATATCTGGGTACATGACGTGATGTATGCGGAGATTTTGGTAAGATTCTTCGTAATAGCCTTTGAGAGAGCGCCTGAGGCCTGCTTAGCTGAGGGCTAGGTGCCGGAAACACCTCACGTGGGAGGAAGAAGTGCTGGGGGATTTTATCAGGTAGACGGGACGTCCCTGTTTTCCGCGGTCTCGAATCGGTCAGTATCTGCGCGGTCAGTTAATGCGCTTACAGTACTGTGAGCGGATTCATTAAGGTTGACGGGGCAACCATGCATGTGCGTGATGTGAGCAAGGAACCAAATGAGCGTGTAATAACTTAGTTCCTTCGGACTATTTTGGAGAATGCGTAGGTTCAGCGGGAAAATTCTGCAATTAGCGAAGGACCTCGTTGCTGATGTAGCGTCGCTGGAAATGGCTTTCACGTAGTCGTTGATTGTAGCGAGTGCAATCGCAACCTTTTTTGGAAACGAGTGGATCTTTGGTGTAGATGTAGAGGGCTAATCAAAAGTTAATTTCTCAAAGAAAGGTGTAGTGGCACGCCCCCACTATCGCTTATAGCGCCACGAATCTCGAGCGGTGTGCTTAGTGCACACCCGCTTACAGTGCCACGCGTGGCGCAATCCGCGTGCAATAAAGATCATGTTCTCTCTTTAGCGTTCTTCGGGTGCTTACGTACATTCCGCTGCTTTCCTACACGAGTCGGCCTATAGGCAACGTACGTCGCGTCTCCATAAAAGGTATCTTGATTTACATGTGTGTCAAATGCGATACCGTGCCTGTTTTCAAAGCGAAAGCTGTATGCGGCTATGAGAAACAAAAAAACTGTCCGGCAGCTGTGTCACGAGCGGTCTCCGTTGACTGTGATATCAGTTACGTTCTTTTCAGTGTCGTACCCGAGCACGCACACCATTGGCTGCGTTCTTAGTGACGTCGTCCATGCCGCCGCCGACGTGTCGCCGAGCACGTTCGCATCAGTTTCTACTGAGGCTTCCACGTGGAAGACACGGACAACTCTAGAAGAGCGCCGACAGCGGAAGCAAGAGAGAGCGTGTATAAAAAATGGCCCGAATCCGCATGTTGCACTGCAAATGTGTGAAACCCAAGCCAAACGTGTCTAACCTCATTAAAAAGCACGAACATGTAACCAATAATTGTGAAATGCCTCAGTGCAGCGCCGGGTAGAACCCACTGCTAAACAGTGGGGCCGCATGTTTCGGCTTTCGCTGGCTAACCATTTGCACGGAGTGCTAGGACGGCGACTTCTTTTTGTGAAGAATCTCTAGAGGTGGCGAAAAATAAAGAAAATATCAAAGTCAGCGTGCTTTTATTTATATTTATGATATCTATCTATCTATCTATCTATCTATCTATCTATCTATCTATATCTGTATCTTTCTGCAATGCTTTTCGCTGTAGCCACCCCACCCATTTATCTTTATCCTATTGTTGTTTTGAAAGCAAGCGTACCCAGACATTCATCTATCCAAGGCGCAATTCATTATCGCGAGGCAAGCCAGCCTTTGGTGCGGAACCACGAAAAGAAGACGTTAGGATTTTTATTTTTTTCCTTACCTTCTTTTTCTTTCCTTCTCTTTTTTTCTTTCTTTTCTTCCTTCTTCTTCCTTTTTTATTTCTTCCTTTCTTTCCCCTTTTCTTTTTTTGTTTTTTTTTTTTCGATCCCGGCATTAAGTCCACGTCACTCCTGGAAGCGCCAAACTCATTTCTGGGCCATTGGCGCGCACTCAAAGCCGCACATTTTTATTCTAAATGGCCCTCGTCCATTCTGGCAAGCTTTCCGGCGAGTCGGACCTTGAGGAGACAATCGTCGAAGCAACTTCTCCGTAAGCTCAGAGAGAGGAAGTGACCAAAGAAAAATAATGCGATAGAAAACCGTTCTTTGACCAAAAAGAAAAGAAAAAACTGATAGAGCTTGTCTCGAGTTCATTGTCGCTACGGATGGAAATTGTATTTTCAGAGAGGGCCGTCTTTATCTATATTTCGCGCACGAAGCAAGTTCACTTTCTCGAGGGATCTTCTTCGGCATCTCTCTGTTTCTTTTCTCTTGCAGGTGCAATTCGCTATAGTTTGCTTTGTTTCCTAGACCCAGTTGAATTTGTTTTTTTATACTCTACTGAAAAGAAAGTGATGAGCCGTGATGCAAGTATTCAACGAGCGCCGGCGTTTCAGGACTTTCACTAATCCGCGAATTCAAAGAAAAGGCGAAACACGCGAGCTTCTGTGAAGTCTTCGGCCAAAGTGGGTCATACAGCGCTTTTATTGACGAGACATAGCTGGTGGCTGCTTTGAGCTCGCAAAATGTTCTTTAAAGAGGAACTCTTAGGATACACTCGACCAATGAAGTTATAGTGCCTGCATTATAAAACGAATATATATATGATCGCTTATGCATCTCCCATTCAGTCATCGATCTTTTGAAATATGCGCTCTGAAGCCCCCCGCGTTAGTCATCAGAAAACCAGCATCATACATAAGCGATGATGAGAAGTTGATTCAGGGTCGATATAAATTTGCATAAATGCTCTCTCTTATTCGAAAACGTGCTTATTCAATTCAACATTTTTTTCCTTTACATAACTTAGTGTCACGCACACACTTATTTCACATCGTAATAGTGAGTTAGGAAATGTAGACAAATGGGGCCGTGGAAAGTTGAGTGGTTTAATTCAGATTCATTTCTCGAAACGTGCGGGAAGATGGTCACAAAGGGAAAGTGATAAACACAGGACGACGTGCTGCTAACAACTCAAAAACGCGCAATTATAAAACGCAAACTTAGTAATCTGCCGTCCGCTAACAGACAGTTGCCTACATTGTAACATCTTATGCTGGCGCGAGGCGTTGTGGGAACACCATCTTGTTACCACTGATAAACAGTTCACACATCGCTTCACTTGAGCCAAGAAGTTTTGAGGTACAGAAGCCATCCCTCAATCAGTTTACATGAAATACGCTTCCTATAGAACAGCACGTTCCAGTGGATGATGTGATGTTTCGGGGTAACGGCCAGTTATCGGTCGTTATGGCGCGTAGTTACCGGATTTGCGTTTTGAATAGAACATTTTCACGTTTTAGTAGTGCGCCGTCATTCGTTTATTGCATTTCTTTTGTGAGCGTCCTGCCGGGCATTTTCAAGCAAGCATATGAATGTAGCGATTTCAAGCGGTCACACAAGAACATATTGTTTGATTTTAGCGGTGAATGCCTCCAAGGATCGAACAATCATGAAAGCGTATGGTACAGCATTTGACTGAGAACGCTTTGTGAGAGCAGCAGGGCAATCGTCCAAAAGTTGGCTAAAAGCAAAAAAAAAAAATTCGGGTTGTCTCCCCGCGCCATTTCGCCGTCGAAGGTTCCCCACGCTATAGTTCCAAAAAAGGGATAAAGAACGCACAAACAAGCGTGTCATCATCACGACGCTGAGCTTGCTCAGAACGCGGCGAAAAGATTGCCGCGGATTCGATGGATCTGCTTCTACAATCGAGTTTTTGGGGTACTCGTGTCCTTTTTCTCCCTCTCTCGTTGATCTGAAATGACGTCATTTGGAGCGTAAACGAGGTAGGCGTGTTGGTGCGTGTTTGCGCCATTTCGAGTTTGCTGCCACGAAAATGCAATCTTCGCGCTCGTCTGAACGTATTAAGCGCGGTCGTTTTCTGTTTGTGGTCGCGTTAATTTAGCCACTACGTGTAGAGCCTTGAAGAGTCTTCTTTTTATCTATTCTTCTATTTGGCTTGTTTTAATATTGTGCTCTCAAGCTCAGCTGAATTGCTTTTCGTTATCACGGTATTGAGATCCGCGGAGTTTCGTAATGATACACCAGAGGGAACACTGGCGCTGTATGGGAGCTGCAACGCACGGCACTTCATCCAGCATGCGAATGATGTGTGGTACATGGATTTGTCTAAGCTTCGTTCTTTCGGCTTTGTTTGGCTTCGTGTGGCATGCCTCCGCGTTGTCGTGAAATAAATTTCAACAAAATGTTCAGCAGTTATACGACACCATCTTAACTTTTTAGGCTCACCAATTCAAATCGGCTCGCGAAGTTCAAAACGATCCATTCTTTTATCCGATAAAAACGCGAAAACCCAAAAATAAATAAAACCGCATTTCGTTTGGTGACGCAAGCAAAAGTATTAGGTAATCCGTGTACTACTCAGCACTCCGATGGTGTCTGCACGATGGCAGCGCCAGAGTTCTCTCTTGTAAATATTTCAGGAAATTCTATGCTTATAGCGCCGTGTATTACCGTTGGAGGGTACACGGAAACGCATTGAACTGATGATGTAATTCTGACTTTATCCAAAAAACTTCGAACCAAACAGACTTACTTGGCCCTTTCTGTGGTGTTGACGGTCGAACTGCAGATGGAAATACGCTGGTGCATTTACGCTTGCGCTCTCACAACCAAGTTACGTGGTGCGTTCGCTACCGAATGTCATTGCGGCTTTCCGCGAGGGGCGTTCACTTGTATACTGCATTCACTATCGGGCCGCTTAGCAGCTTTGTTCTCCACGACATTAAGCAGTGAAATAGCAAAAGCTGTCTGGATATCATTACCGCATCGAATTCTGCTGACAAGTGTGCCATTCGTTTAACAAGGCGAACATGTTTCTTGAAGCGTATAGAAATGCGTGCACGTGCACAGTCATTATATAAAGTTCGTGCACAATTTTTTTAATATTCGAAAAACCTTATGGGTTACGGTTCTCAGCGTCTCATGTGGTCAAGTTGTGTGATGCGGTCATGGTCCGTCATAAAAACGGGTATGTGCCACAATGTATAAATCCCACTACTCAACACCGGTCCACTAAACTAGGAAGAAGGCAACAGTTAGCCCAACGCCGACGACGTTAGTGCAGCTGAAGCATCTTTCCCTACTTGCTGTAGGGAACTGAAACAGGGCGCGTGGGGAAGAAGCAGCAGCACCACCTCAGGGTAAACTCCATTCCGACGCAGTTCTCCGACGATGTTAATGGCGCTGAAACACCCTTCTCCACATGCCCGAGTCCAGGGTTGGCACCACTATAGTCATCTAGAAAATTTTCCTCAGAACTGTGTATGCTTCGCCCCTTCCCAGGTTTCACGTCAGCTGAGCTGAAACAGCTTTCCATACATGCTTCGCCTCATTCCACTGAGCTGACTACAGATCGCATTTCTTTTTTTTTTTTTTAGGGGGAGCGTAATGACACCGGTATGCTTAAAAATATCTTATAACCTCCTTGATTGACATTGAGAAAGGTCAAGACACAGATATGGCTGCAGTGAAAGCTCCCGCTA